>CM038792.1:86750447-86803520 GCA_021764765.1 Vicia sativa | reverse complement strand
AATTTCGCCCCCGTTCAACTTACATGTACCAGTATCTTTCTCCGGTCGATCCCATGTGCAGGACTATGGACATGCGTCCTGGACATGTACTCACATTGAACATATTTCCGGTCGATCCTATGTTTGGGAAATGGACATTAGTCCAAATGTCTTCTCGGTGAAATATCTTTCCACAAGCGCTTTCACATATGCGAGGCACGTGTCACAATTTCCCATAATAATCGAAATACTTTCCCAATGACCACCTTTTACATGGGCGAAGACATGAATCACGATCTTCCTACATCGATCAAACTTTCCTCGATAAACACCTTTTACATGGGTCGATCTGGTGGCGATATCCATCTCGAATGTTCATTTTCCAAGTTCTACTCTACACATAAGTCTCGAACTCGAAAAGCATGAAAAAATGTTATTCTCAAGAATACATGATTGAAATTCTAGTATCGATATGAGATGTCGAAGGCAATGTCACGACATACTCTGCTTTGAACACGATTGACAAAAATAGAATTTAGGCATAAAGCAATAAAACACAAAGAGTTGTTAACCTTTGGTTCTAACCTCATATAGGGGCTTCTAAGCCAAAGATGAAGTTCACTATAACGATTATTAATTAGGAGCTAAATCTTTCTGTTTACACACCTCACTTAATCAAACCCTTGATCCTTACCTAAAGATACCACACTAGATATGAGAACCTCAACTCGCTCCCTCGATTATCCTGACCCGTGATACTAAAAACAACTAAAGCGAGACATTCTTCAAAGACACACATCAATAATCTTTGGTTTGGATTGAGTGTTCACCGTCTTAAAGATAAAATCCGAACCGAACTAACCCGATCGTCAATGAGTTGGGTTGGGTTAAGTAACTCAAATATAATTTTCAAATTTTAAATAACATATCAATTTTATTTACACATTTATTTCACAAAAACATTAAAAATCATAAAATTTTAGTATTTAATTTAACTAAAACTTATCGTTTAATACCTAAAAACTCTTTTATGATTGAGATTAAGTAAAAAATATACAAATGGTTAAAGTATAATTTAAAAGGTAAGATATATCTCTTTGAATTAAGAAAATTAATATCTCAAATTTGATTTAAAAATATACGCGTCATCACCGATTCAACGACATATCCGATCCAACATTGAACCAAATCGATTATCTCGATGGTTCTTGGTTCGATCGGTCAAACGAACCGATCTAGTATAGTTTTAAAACCGGTCTCACATTGTCTCAATGTTATCCATGATTTAAAGTGGAATTAAAACATATAATAAATAAAAATTGCTAGGAAGTTGTTGTTTTCATATTCCGTGGGTGTAGTGAATTATTTTAATTAATTATTTATTTAATTTAATTAAAATATAAATATATTATGGAAGAAAAATTAATTACTTTAAATAATATAATTAAAATAAATAAATAATAAATTACTAAATTAAAATGTATTGTTGAAGAAAAATTTGGAGAAAAATAATTATTTTAAATAACATAATTAAGATAAATAAATGATAAATTACTAAATTAACTCTAATTTTATCTCCAAGATTGTTTAAGATTATTAAATTAACCTTAATTTTAGCTCCATAAATTATTTCAATGACTTAACAACTTTCATTAATAAGATAAGCCGAGTTTATTTTGGGAAAGTCTAAAATAACAACATTAGGATTTTAAAAGCTCTCTATAAATAGAGGAGCTCTTTATCCTACTAATATAATAGTCAATTTTAAGAAAATAAGAAACTAGCATCACCTCCACTTTGTACTCGTGTGATTTCGTAGAGATAACGATATCTTTCATTCATGATCAAAGAAATTCGTTTTAAAAGGTATGCTTTAAATTCTTTAATATTTTTGGTGATTAATGATTTAATATTTTATTTAAAAACCCCTTAAATTAAGAGACAATATGCCATATAAATAATATAAAAAATAACTATATGTAAATGAAAAGAGAGTGAGTAGAATACAACCCTAGAGCAAAGCGTTCTTGGTTTGTGTTATTATATTCTTCTTCACCGCCGAGTTAGTGCGTTTTAACTCTCCTTTCTCTTCCTTCACCGCCGCACCAACCGTTCTTTCCAATTTTCGTACCCACTGATTCTCGTTCGTTCATCGAAACACGAATCTCTCGTTTATCGATCAATTATTCGTGCTTTCTTTACGCACGAGAAAACCTAATCTGACTAATGGGAAGAAGAAGCCATCAATTCGCGACGACGAAATCCTCCGCAACAAGGCGGCGGGAAATCGAAGAAGAAGAATCAAATCATCGACGACGATGAATACTCCATCGGAACTGAACTTTCAGAGGAGCCGTCGTTGCCGCAGCCGGAGGAAAAGCCTGGGAAGAAGAAAGGTAAAAAAGGTAACTCTAAATCCTTACAAGTTAAAGATAACGGTGATGATTTTGATAACGATAACGAGGAGGATGATGATGTGCCTGAGATTGTGTTTGCTGGGAAGAAAAGGGAAATCGAAAAAAGTGGGGTGGGAGTGTGTTTCTGCTGCGGCTGGTTTT
Source organism: Vicia sativa (assembly GCA_021764765.1). Lineage (NCBI taxonomy): Eukaryota > Viridiplantae > Streptophyta > Magnoliopsida > Fabales > Fabaceae > Vicia > Vicia sativa. The sequence goes on along the minus strand of CM038792.1, from coordinate 86,800,983 downwards.
GGTTTGCTTGCGGATGAGGAGGATGTTGATAATGATGACGACGCGAGGATGAACCAGTTGTTAGTTTTACTGGGAAGAAGAAGTCTTGAAAGGAAACAAGAAGGGTGGTTCTTTGTTTTCTGTGGTTAGTTTGATGAGATTGATGGTGAGGATGAGAGTAAGAATGAAAAGGTGGATGATGATGATGATGATATAGGACCCATCACTTTTACTGGTAAGAAAAGAAGTCATCCAAGTCTTTGAAGAAGTCGGTTAGTTCGTTGAGTTCGTTGAGTTCTGATATTCGGATGAGGATAGTGTTTCTGTATCCGAGTCTGCTAAGGGTGTGACGATAAAGATGAAGGCGATGTACCTTTAGTTGAATTTACTGGTAAAAAGTCCTCTAAGAAGAAAGTGGTGGTGCTGCTGCTAAAGTGAGTAATGAAATTGAGTTTGGGGTGAAGGTGTAGATGTTGTTGAGACTGAGAAACCTAATGTTGACAATGGCAATATAAGTAAGAGTGAAGAGGTCTTTGGAACTTCCAAAAATAAGAAGAAAAAGAAGAAGAGTGGAGAACTCCTCAAGAGGAGGATTTAGATGCGATTCTTGCAGAGCTTGGTGAAGCCCTCCCTACAGTAAAGGTTCTGCTCCTCCAAAGCAGGATGATAATGTCAGCCTGCTCTGGAGTTGGTTCTGCCCTAGGCTTCAGAAGAAAAGAGGAGAAGAGGAGACCGTAGAATCAGCGGTGACAAAAGAAAGAAAAAGAAAGGAAAAGGAGAAGAGGCTGCTGCAGCAGCAGCCGGAAAGTCATAGCAACAATTGAAACTGCTGAGACAATTGATCCAAAGAAAAATGATTTGAAGGCCAAAGCAGCCGCTGACAAAAATACCAAAGCATGTTAGGGAGATGCAAGAAGCAATAGCACGAAGAAAAGAGGCTGAAGATAAAAGAAGAGAGGAGGAGAAGCTACGGAAGAAGAAGAGGAGAAACAAAGGCTAGAAGAACTTGAAAGACAGGCAGAAGAGGCTAAGCGTAGAAAGAAGGAAAGGACAAGGAAAAATTTTGAAAAAGAAGCAAGAAGGTAAATTTTTGACTGGTAAGCAGAAAGAAAAAGCCAGCGATTGGAGGCAATGAGGCAGATTCTCAATGGCACAGGGCGTGACTCTCCTGCTGGGGACACTGTGCACCAACCAAGAAACCCATTTATCAGACAAAGGAAATCAACTAGTCAAATTATAATGGTGCTGCTGCTGTCAAGACAGATGAAATTATTGAAGCAAAGGAAACTACCGCTGATTTGGGTTCAGAGGAACCAAAGTTGAAGAGGTGGAGTCGGTGCAGAAGGAGGACAAAGTTGAACTTCGGAAGCTGTTGAAGAGGATAGAGTGGAAGAAGATGATGTTGAGGATGAATGGGATGCCAGAAGCTGGGATGATGTCAATCTGAATGATAAAGGTGCATTTGCTGATGAAGAAGTTGACTCTGAGCCTGAAATGATTGTCAAAAGAGATTAAAACTGGCATACCTGCTAAAAATGCTGGTGATTTGCATTTTATTGGCAGTTTTACTACACTGACATGAATATACTTGAAATTTGTGTAATTGTTAAAATAACACACTTGATACCATAGTGATCTTGGGTCCTATTCCATACTTATTATTTCTTGCTTTTAGTGTATCTGATCAGCATAAAAATATAGTAACCTACTTTAGCGTTAGAATCTTAGAAATATAAACCGATGCTACTCTGGATTTTTATGATTAAGAACTTTGTTATGGAATTTTTCTGTCGGTAATTGCTCAAACTTCTGGCCATATAATTGTTGTAGCCTCATATGTCACCTGCTGCAATTAACTAGTAAATTATTGTGAGATGCTAGCTACTGGCTGCAGCAATTGGTGTCAAATCTGGAACTCTGACAGTATGATCCAATTTTCCTGATCTAAATACATCAACATTGCATTTCCCTTTTCTATTTGCTTTATATAAGCAAATGATATGCTTTTTTGTCCTTCAGTGGCAGTAAACCACCAGGTATTAGGTGTCCTTTAGGGCTTGGCCAACCTTTTTGTGTTAAAAGGTCTAATGGTGTTTGATTGACCGGCTTAGCCAACCTCCTCACCTAGTGGGATAAGGCACATCGTTAGGCACATACTTCTGTTTACCTTGTAAATTTAATATTTAAAATTTTAACTCCCTTTCTGCTCCTTTAGGGTTCAACAAACCTTTTGCGTGTGTTAAAAGGTCTAATGGTGATTGACCGGCTTAGCCAACCTCCTCACCTAGTGGTATAAGTAAGGCACAATGTTAGGCACATACTTCTGTTTACCTAGTCTGCTCATTTGTATTTTGTTTTGTTTTTCCTCCACGGCAGGTGCTACAAGTAAATCTGTTTGAGCATGCCGCTGAAGAAATTGAAGATAGAAAACAGGCCAAAGTTGTGGTTGAGGACAAAAAGAAAAAGCCCGACCCACAACAGTCTGCTGTGTCTTCTAAGCAGTGATGCAAACCTCCGGTCACCAATTTGCTGCATCATGGGTCATGTGGACACTGGCAAAACCAAGCTTCTGGATTGTATTCGAGTACCAACGTTCAAGAAAGGGCTGGTATCACCCAACAGATTGGCGCAACATACTTTCCTGCTGAGAACATTGTGATAGAACTAAGGAATTGAAAGCTGATGCAACACTGAAAGTTCAGGTCTACTGGTTATTGATACCCCAGGCCACGAATCGTTTAATAATCTGAGGTCTCGGGGTTCAGGTCTATGTGATATTGCAATCTTGGTTGTTGACATTATGCATGGCAGAGCCACAAACTAAGAGTCACTTGAACTATTAAAATGAGAACACAGAATTCATTGTTGCGTTGAATAAGTGAGTATTCCACTTTTATGAGCTACTGCTTCAATATAAATGTTCTTGACAGGTTGCTCAGTTCTGTCACTGTTCTTGCAACATTACAGGTTGATAGGCTTTATGGCTGGAAAACATATCGCAATGCTCCAATTAAGTAAAGCAATGTTGCAGCAGTCTAAGGATGTTCAAAATGAGTTCAATATGAGGCTCGAACAGGTAGTCAGAAAAATATCTTAATTATTTGTAAGTTGTTGCAGATTGTTTTGTTAATATTCACCATGCTAATTTTTCTTGTTTACTTCTAGATTGTTACGAGTTCAAGGAACAGGGACTAAATACTGCATTGTATTATAAAACAAAGAAATGGGAGAAACATTCAGCATTGTGCCTACAAGTGCAATAGGTAACTGTAGCCTTTTAGTTATAATACTCTTTCACCTTCCTCTCCTATGGAAACAAATTTTTGAGTTGGTTAGTGACACTAGCTGGGTCTGGGGCCCATCATCTGTTGGGTCTTTCAGTTCGTTGTGGTTTTGCCCTGAAATCACATTATTTTTGGATATAATGTCTCCTTTCTCATTGAGAATGAGAGTCATAAAAATGGGTAAGTCGTCATAGTTTTAAAACCTATTCGCTGTCCTTGTTCTTGCATCCACTTGGTGTTTACTGTTTGATTTAATATGAGGGAAGATGCTAGTTTTATATGGGAAAACAGTAGTAGAATGGGACAGATGGAACAGGGTGGTGGAAGATTCTAGAATCAAGGGAAAAAGGAGGAGTTAAGGGAAAGTTTTAAGTAGAGGTGACCAAAAGGCATGAACTGAACTAGCAATTGGTTTTGGGCATTAGGTTGAGCAAATAAAGTTGGTTAGCACTTATATTCATAGTTTCATTTCTATTTCCAGTCTAAGAAGCCCTGCTCCATTTAGTTTTGTTACTCTATTCTGTGGTTGTAAGGAGCATTTTCTTCCACTTATATTAGTTTATATTTCAACCTTCATTTGGTTCCTATCAGTTACATTTTATAAAGGATATTTCCAATTCCATCAATCAATTTAAATTTGTATAATAAACTTGTCTTCTCTCCCTCCATATCATTCTATATTGTAGAACCAAAATGGAGTCAAAAGGATTTGTTCCCTTCCTCCATTTAACCCGATAAACACCACACTGATGTTCCAAATGGGCTGATTCTATTTTCCTACATCCACGATTCAAACCCATCCTATTTGTTGCAGCGAAAACAACCTGACAACCATTGATTCAAACCCACATCCTATTGTTGCAAAACAACCTGTCAACCATAGTGTTATGATATTAAAATTAAATTGCATTTACCTTTGCAACTTTAAATAGTGTTAATAATATGGGCAATAACACTAAGTTGTCTCCATTTTGAGGTTCCTGCATTTTATATGTGTTGGTTATAGACGCATTTTCATTTTGTGCTTCTGCTTAAGCATTTTCAACATCATTAGGAGGAGGCGTCTTCGTATGTTTCTCACATTTCAGTGTATTTTAGAACATCTCAGAGTTTTTGATATCATTCAATTTGTGTCCAACCTTTCCGAGCTCTACCTGAAATCATCCAAAATAGGGTTTGGTAGGAGCAATAGGGTGAATGAAAAATCTTTGTTTTCAGGCAAAAATCCTAACTCTAGTGTTACATATAGTCTGTATAATCTGCTTAATATTCTATTGGTGCTTTTGTATTGATGTTTTGGCATTTAATATTTCAGCGGTGAAGGAATCCCAGATATATTATTACTATTGTTCAGTGGACCCAAAAGACCATGATTGAGAAACTTACATACAGTGATGAAGTGCAGGTTAGTCATATTCTTGCATACCATTGAAGTGGTTGACACTTGAATGCTTCTTGATCTTTAACAAAGAGATCTAACCATCACTTGACTGTGGCTACCAGTGTACTGTTTTGGAAGTCAAGGTTATTGAAGGCCATGGAACTACTATTGATGTTGTTTTAGTTAATGGCGTCCTTCACGAAGGAGATCAAATAGTTGTACCTGGAATGCAGGTAAGCATCTCGGGTTCTAACTACATCTATTAATACACTTGCTTGCTTCTGACAAATGAAGTTTTTAATATAGGGTCCAATTGTTACCTCAATTCGAGCTTTATTGACACCTCATCCAATGAAGGAACTTCATTAAGGTACTGTTTCTTGATTGGAAAACTATAAGTTAAGGTACTGCATTTGATTAATTTAGTTCACCTAAACATTTGTTGCTTGATAGGAAAATTATAATTATAATTATTATGTTGGTACTTGATCCATAACTATCTAGTGTGCATGTGGACAAAAGACCCTTTTGTCTTGGTTTATATTATTTCTATTGATTTGGTACTTAAGCATGGTTTGGGTAGGAAAAGGCATGTTAAAATATCAATGGGTGTGAATAAGTACAGTGTTGGAAGCTTAGGAAGGAAATGATTATGAGATTCTTAACATTATGCTTAACTTAAAACCAAGCTACAGAAAGTATAGTTGGTCATACTTCATATTGTTATGTTGGAGAAGTTTTCATTTGTCCATCCTTATAACCTTAGGGCTCTTTGACAAAGGAGCCAAATTCTATTATTGTATGTCTTCCAGCTGAGGTAATGTTTGTTTAATTTCAGGGATCATATATCCATCACAAAGAAATCAAAGCTGATGGGCATCAAGATCACTGCTCAGGTACTTGGTGATTATTGATCTGACTTCTTTTATGCTAGTTTTATCCCATATTTTTCTTCATTTTTATGTCAATAATGTGTAGAGAATCAGAGGCTTCCTGTTATTTCCTGTTAGAAATGTTTATAAGTGTTGATTAGATTTCCTGTTTTCCAGGGACTTGAACATGCTATTGCTGGCGGAAGTTTATATGTGGTGAAGCCTGATGATGATTTAGAATATATTAAAACTGCAGCCTTAGAAGCGTGGAGTCAGTCTTGAGCAGGATTGATAGGAGTGGTGAGGCGTTTGTGTCCAGGCATCTACCCTTGGCTCATTGGAAGCATTACTGGAGTTTTGAAAACTCCAGCAGTGAATATTCCTGTTAGTTCTATAAGCATAGGCCCTGTACATAAGAAGGATGTGATGAAAGCCAGTGTAATGCTTGAAAAGAAACGAGAGTATTCTACTATATTGGCATTCGATGTCAAAGTCACCCCCGAAGCCAGGGAACTTGCAGAGGAATTGGGCGTTAAAATATTTATTGCCGATATTATTTATCATCTATTTGATCAATTTAAGGCTTACATGGAAAACATTAAGGAGGAGAAAAAGAAGAATCGTGAGGAGGCAGTCTTCCATGCGTTCTGAAGATCTTACCAAATTGTGTTTTCAACAAGAAGGATCCAATTGTTTTGGGAGTTGATATCCTTGAAGGCATTTTGAAGGTATCATTTTCAGTTCAGATAATCATTTTTTTTCCAATGTGGTTGCTATGTTTGTTTGATAGCATTTTTCTCTGCATAAAATACTGTTGATTGCCTTGGATTAGGGTAAATTCGACTGTTATAAAATAGTGTTGATTGCATCTAATACTATCTACTTGACAGATCGGAACTCCAATTTGTATTCCTTCCCAAGATTTCATTGACATTGGACCATTGCCTCCATTGAGAATAACCACAAACCAGTTGATTATGCAAAGAAAGGGCAGAAAGTAGCCATTAAGGTATGTGCTTAAGTTAAAGTTGGGTTTTTTTGAAATGGACCTTTTGTTATGGGGATTATCCCCCAATACTTGGAATTCGAAATATGGTTTTAAAACAACCTTGATGGCCATGATTGTGTGAATGTTGAGAAAGGAAAAAAGCGACTAATGTGTGTTTTAGTTAATTGTAGCAATAGTATAACGATCAACTTAATTTTTACACTGGTATAAAAGGATGACCCTTTTTATTGATTTAATTGTGGTCTATCTTTAGACTTGGTTATTGAGACAGGAGTAAAACTATAACCGCTAAGAAGAGATAGTCTTGATGTTCTGTTCTACTTGGTTTGCAGATTGTTGGCAGCAATTCTGAGGAACAGCAGAAAATGTTTGGCAGACATTTTGAGATTGATGATGAACTTGTAAGCCATATTTCACGGAGATCTATTGATATTCTCAAATCTGATTATCGGGTAAGTCATTAATAATACTAAAAATAATTCTAGATAAATGCTTTGTTAAACTTAGCGAAATGGCTGAGATGTTGGTGCAGAATGGCAGTCAGAAAAAGCGCGTTGACTGTTCCAGAATGGGCGAACAGGAATGGCCTGGAACCGCTGTTTTCTCATTTGCTTCCTTTTTCTTTATCGTTTTCTTTCTTCTTTTTCTTTTATTTTTACGTTTTCTTTCTTCTTTTTCTTCTTCGTTTCCATCATTGTTTTATTTTTCATCAACGATCTTTCTTCCTAATTTTTTATGTTTTAATATTTTTTTCCAGCATCTTCTCTCATCTATTTAGGTAAAAAGTTATTTTTTTCTGACTTGATACTGTTTTGTACTTTAAAAAGTTAAAATTTTCTTTCCTTTCCAATCTTTTGAGCAGCTATGACACCACCTCCTAATTCCTCACATTCATCATCAAACTCAATCGTGTCTTTGTGCAGTGTTTCTACCATGAGAATTTCTAGGGTGGAATGACTTGTGGTTTTATTTCTAATTATGAATGCTTCATGAATTTGAGTAATTTATTTTAGTTTTAACTGTTATATGTGTTTATTAGTATTACATATTATTAGTGTCTGCTTCACTAAAATAATGATCAATTTGTTCTGCATTTCTGTTCTGTTCAATTTTTGGATGCTCGCGGCCGCTATTTGAGTTTAACAACAGAGGATAAATGTATCCATTAACAATGTATTTAGCAAAACTAGGCTTCTCTTTATGTTCATGAGCAGACTTGACATGATATTGAATCACCTTATTCAAAAACATCAAACTTCTTATGCAATTGATCTCACCATTTGTTTAACTTCATTCTCTCACATTGATGGATTTTGTTGGTTTGTCTTAAAGTTTCACTGTTGAATTGTTGATGTAGGATGAACTAAGTAATGAAGAATGGAAGCTGGTGGTGAAGTTGAAGGCTCTTTTCAAGATACAATGAGCATTCATTTCTTATAAACAACGTTTCAGGAATGTTTGGTATAATGCCTAATTCAAGGGATTTTGTGAGGATGTTGCGGATGGGTTCACCTTGTAGGCCAAACTTCTGGGGCAATGATGCAGATAGAAGCCTGTTTTTATAGGGGTTGACTGACTTGGACAAGAAACTCCTATGCTACTCTTGCAGCTGGGACCTTGGTGCCAAAAGCGTAACAAATCAAGGACAAAGGTCCAAATTTTGTGATTCATACACATCTGTATACATGGAGCGAATAAAAATTTAATTTGAAATTTGTTAAATGAGGGAAAGGAAATATTCATGGGAGTATTTGTCATGTTACAAAAAAATTGTCCACTTTTGGTTTCCATGGTGTACAAGTTTTCAATTTGTTGATGCATGGTATTTAATGCTCAGTTATTTTCATCTTTTGGTGTTCCATCTCATAAAGTATTTTGGTTGTGGGAACCTTGAGAAATTCTATGGGTTAACAACAGCCTTTGAACTTAAAAATAAATTAAATATAGCTTTTGAAATTTATCTGTACAAGACAAGAACATTTGTTATTTAAAAATTAGAACAGTAACCTCACAATTTACGGTGGCGGTAGGATATCTCTTGTATCAGTTTCTCTTCCGTTTATTTTAATAAAAGCAACTGTTAGGGTTCTTTCTGATTCCTTATTTTTCTAATTGGGAGGTTTTGTTTGAGAGTTTGGAGTGAGAGATTTGAAAAATAATTTTTTTTACGAAATATAGAATTTTTGAAATTTTATGGGTTAAATGATAGCCTTTGAACTTTTTTTTTAAAATTAAATATTTTGGAAATTTATCTGTTCAAGACAAGAACATTTGTTATTAAAATAATAAAAATAAAAACAATAACCTCACAATTTAGGGTGGCGGTTAGGATATCTCTGGTATCAGTTTCACCTAGTTTTAATTTAATAAAATCATCTGTGGTTCTTTCAGGTTTTGTTTGAAAGTTTGGAGTGTTGTTTGAGAGTTTGGAGTGAGAGATTTGAAAAATATATTTTTTTACAAAATATTGAAGATTTTTAAATTATTTTTGCATTTGGGATCTTTTTAACAAAGCTATAATTTTTATAAGATTTTTTTAAAGGTTTTTTAAATTTCCAGGGATAAATAGCAAAATGTAACCTTTGATTGCAATGTTTTATACAATTTGATTTTGAGAGTCTTAGTCTCATTTTTTCAAATGTGACAAAAGTTTCACAGAATCACGAGGTTCTTCATCCTTTTTTTTTTCTTTCTTTTTATAAAACGTTTTGACTATATTTTATTTTTGGTCTTTAAGATTTTTCCTTCTAAGTATGAAAAGATTCTTTTATTTGAAGCTAACATTTTAAAGGGGCATATTATCTCTCTGATTTTTCAAAGCGTATTGTAAGTCAAAATGAGACAATTTATCAATATGTTCATATTTAGAATGACTTACATTCGTTTCTTTCTCATTGTCTTTATAAGCGAGGTTGTTGACCCTTCTCCATCTTTATCAAAAATTGACAATTACCTATAATGATGAATTTCCACAATTATAACATGAAACTCTTAATTTTCCTTTCTTGTTGTCATCTTCCTTTGAGGATGTAGATTGTCTTCTAAATTTGACAAGATATTTGTCAAAATGCTTTACTCCATTCTTTCTAATGTACCGATTGTACCTTTTCACAAATAACTCTATCTCTTCATCATCCAAATTTTCATTATCACTCAATCACTATCAATTTTCTCATTTCTTGGGGACCTCGAACGGAAGTCTTTAAAGATATAAACTTCTTTACGCCTCTTTATCCTTAGCTTTCTCATTCTTTAACTTCTTCTCATACTTCTTCTCATGGTTTTCTAAGCAAGTGAATTCTTGCTCATGTTCTTCTAGATTTCCAAAAAATGTAGTGAGATCAAGTCTTGTAAGATCATTAGCTTATTTAATTATGACGATCTTTGGTTGCCAAAACCTAGTAAGACATCTCGAAACTCTATTAGTAGCAATTTATTGGGAATCATTTTTCCAAATGCATTTTAAACGATTAATGAGATGAGTGAACCTTTTTTTGCAAGTGGTAATGGTTTCACGATTGTTCATGCGAAATATTTCAAACTCTTGATTTAGTGTATTAATTATAAGTCGTTTGACTTCATTAGCTCTCTATGGGAAACTTGTATTGTGTCCCACAAAGTCTTAGCGGTTTCCAATGGGAAACACGATAAAGTTCATCAACGGTGAGTGCAAATATGAATATTTGGTGCTTTCAATCATAACCCTACTTTTTCTATCTATCATCATTCCATCGTTCTTAAATTTTTGGCGTGACAACACCATTAGCATAAGTCACAATAATTTGAGTTGGACCGATTGATGGCATCTCCACACATACATCATGAGTACACATAAAAGCTTTCAAATAGCCGTAGCTTTAACCGATAATATATAAACTCTATTGCGCCCTTTAGGTTTGATAGACATTTTCAAATAAGTGTTCTTGAAGCACATAATTAACCAAAGCTTTGATACCACTTGTGAGAAGGCGAAAACTAATCTAATAGGGGGTAGTGGTGAATAGATTCCCTATTTTAAATTAACCTTTTTAAAAATAGTTTTTAAACAAGTAAAAATTGGCATCTGAGAAGATTCAACCTAGATCAACAATATCGTCTAAAGAGATCGGCTATGAGAGGCTCAAATATACATTTACAACAAAGTGGAATGAAATTTGATGATAGCAACTAATACACAATATCAATTAATAATTCAATGATGAACACGAGTTAAAAATTTCCAATGAAATATGCAAAACAAGACAAAGTAAATTATCAAACACTTGGTGTGCAATCAAATTTTGATTTTCTTTTGACTTGGTTTATATGAAATACCTCTTATAATCAATTCTTCAAAACTTCTTAAGATTTATATTCACTTAAAATTTCTTCATATCTATGTTCACTTGAGATTCCATGGTTTTCTTAAGATTTATGTTCACGTCAGTTTCATTAGGTTTCCTCAAATTTTCTAGAGACTTATATTCATTTCAAATTTCATCACGTTTTCTAAAGACTTATATTCACTTCAAATATCATCGATTTCTTAAGGATTATGTTTACCATTTCTTGAATATCTTATGTTTTATATTCACTTCAAATTTCTCGATCTATGTTCACTTTAGATTCCATAAAATTTTCTTAAGATTTATGTTCACGTGAAGTTTCATCGAGTTTTCCTCAAATTTTCTAGAGACTTATATTCATTTCAAATTTCATCACGTTTTCTAGACTTATATTCACTTCAATATCATAAGATTTCTTAAGATTTATGTTCACCATATTTCTTCAAAATTTCTTATGGTTTATATTCACTTCAAATTTCTTGGATCTATGTTCACTTGAGATTCCACAGTTTTCTTAAGATTTATATTCACGTCAAGTTTCATCAAGTTTTCCGCATATTTTCTAGAGACTTATAGTCATTTCAAACTTCCTCACATTTTCTAAAGACTTATATTCACTTCATATATCATCATATTTATTAAGGTTTACGTTCACTTCCATTATTTCTTCAAAATATCTTAAGGTTTATATTCACTTCAATTTTCTTGGATCTATGTTCACTTGAGATTCCATCGTATTTTCTTAATATTTATGTTCACGTCAAGTTTCATCGGGTTTTCCAAATTTTCTAGAAACTTATACTTATTTCAAATTTCATCACATTTTCTAAAGACTTATATTCACTTCAAATATCATGATTTCTAAGATTTATGTTCACTCGTATTTCTTGAATTTCTTAAGATTTATATTCTTCAATTTATTCAAATCTATGATCACTTTAGATTCCATCTTATTTTCTTAAGACTTATGTTAGCGTGAAGTTTCATCGGGTTTTCCTCAAATTTTCTACTTATATTCATTTCAATTTTCATCACATTTTCTAAAGACTTATATTAACTTCAAATATCATCAGTTTCTTAAGATTTATGTTCACTCTCGTATTTCTTGAATTTCTTAATTTTATCTTCAAATTTCTTCAAATCAATGTTCAATTCAGATTCCACCAGTTTTCTTAAGATTTATGTTCACGTCAAGTTTCATCGAGTTTCCTCAAATTTTTGACACTTATACTCATTTCAAATTTCATCACATTTTCTAAAGACTTATAAGCTTTAAATATCATCATATTTATTAAGGTTTATGTTCACTTCATATTTCTTTCACATTATCTTAAGGTTTATATTCACTTCAATTTCTTTAGATCTATGTTCACTTGATTCCATCGTATTTTCTTAGAATTTATGTTCACGTCAAGTTTCATCGGGTTTTCATAAATTTTCTAAAGCCTTACTTATTTCAAATTTCATCACATTTTCTAAAACTTATTTATTACAAATATCATCTGATTTCTTAAGATTTATGTTCGCCGTATTTCTTGAAATTTCTTATGGTTTATATTCATTTCAAATTTCTTTAGATCTATGTTCATGAGATTCCACCGGTTTTTAAGATTTATGTTCCGTCAAGTTTCATCGGGTTTTCGCATATTTTCTAGATACTCATTTTCATTTCAAATTTCCTCACATTTCTAAAGACTTATATTCACTTCATATATCATCATATTTCTTAAGGTTTATGTTCACTTCGTATTTCTTCACAATATCTTAAGGTTTACATTCACTTCAATTTTCTTCAGATCTATGTTCACTTGAGATTCCAACGTATTTTCTTAAGATTTATATTCATGTCAAGTTTATCGGATTTTCTTCAATTTTCTAGAGACTTATACTCATTTCAAATTTCATCACATTTTCTAAAGACTTATATTCACTTCAAATATCATCAGATGTCTAAAGATTTATGTTCACTTCGTATTTCTTCAGAATTTCTTAAGGTTTATATTCACTTCAAGTTTCTTCAGATCAATGTTTACTTCAGATTCCATCGTATTTTCTTAAGATTTATGTTCCCATGAAGTTTCATCGGGTTTCCTCAAATTTTCTAGAGACTTATATTCATTTCAATTTTCATCACATTTCTAAAGACTTATATTAACTTTAAATATCATGATTTCTTAAGATTTATGTTCACTTGATTTCTTAGAATTTCTTAAGGTTTATATTTGTAATATGATTCTACCCAGCGTAATTATATAATAAAATCGGGTTTCAAAATTCCATTTAATAAAATTGAGGCATCACATCTTTGCACTTCAACAATTAGCATTATAATGCATCAAAAAATCGGATATACCAAGATCATACATAATTCATCATATAGACATATGAATATTCACGACCTGACGGATATGTTTACAAAATATACATAACATCATGTTGTCATCAATACACAAGGTTATCACATAATAAGATAGTATATACAAACTATCCTATCAAAATAATGGCGTCGCCCAATCCGGTGTTACTCGACCCGGGCGAGCGACACAAAATAAAGTGACTCGAGCTAATCCTCCTCGTCCTCGGGGATCACGCGTTACCAATATATAGGTAACGTAATGATAAAGGGGTGAGATAATTCAAAACATATAATTAGAAACAATGATGGAATATATAGATAGTTGGAATTATAATTGATATAAGTTAAATAGTATATCAACATATATTTAAACTTGCATACTTTAAATTAGCATTTAGTGTGTAAATCAAACATTAACTCCATCACATAATCATTGTACTCGCATTAACACCAAACATCATTTACAAATCGCAATTCATTACCATTCGTCAAATAAGGACTCAATGATAAACAACTCGAACATAAACATAACCGACTCAAAATAAACATAATGGACTCCATGAGACGACTATGTTATGCGTGGTACCATCGCTTTGTCGTAATTAGGGACACTGACATAAAACCCAACTTAGCTCGGCATAAAAGCCATCATCGCTTGGCATAAAAGCCCTCTTCGCTTATGAAATGTATGTGACTCAATACATAAAGACCACCAACAACATATCATCATCGCTCATATGATTGACATAAAGTCTATACGCCATATTTATTCACATCACATAAACATGTATCGCATCGCATAAATAACAAGTATTCGTAATCATATACACGTCATGAACATCAACGTCAATTAATCCATCAATTCCAAAGCGGAAAAATAGTAAAACATCAATAATAAATCGCGAGCCATTCTTATTCTGGCATAATTTATAAACATCAACTTCAAAATCGGATAGTTCATATCGTCTTAAAATGACTAAAACTTCGATCCGATTGATTCTAGTATTTTAGCCTATTTGAATCGGTTCGTAAAACTCACAATTTCGGAAAAACTAACTTCACCACTACGTTCTACGCGTCAAATTAGCTAACCGTGGTTTCGTTGAATTAAGACGACTTGTAAATCATGCAAAATCTAGAAATCGGAAAAATCAACATAATCGGGTTCTAAATTTAATCGTCTTATCCATAATTATATTTTTATAGGTGCCAAGGGTTGCTAGGTGGAAATAAGGATTTGGAAACAAGCAGAATGTATTTTCAAAATTATGCGAGTTTTCATAATTTGATAGTAAAACAACAAACATTGAAGTTCTGACAAAATGGCAAAGCATAACAAAACTCCATTCTCCCTACAAGGGGACGTCAGTCCCTCCTTCCCAAACCAACGGAGGCGGTGCCTTACAATGGGGGTGACCGTCCTGATGGGGTGGGCGCCTCGCCCCCTTATCCTCCCATTTCATTTTCAAAATTCCTGCGTTTGGAAAGTTCACAGTTCCTATTATTTTTACATTTTCATGTTTTGCGGTAGTTTCCATGGCTAATTTCATTTCTATTTCAATTTCCATTTTACAACATCCTATAAACCACAACAATCATATAATCTATACCAAACTCAAATCTTAAACCTTCCACAAACACCCAACACTGACTCTATACTATCATCAATTTTTTCTCAAAATCAAGCTAAAATCCATCAAGCCCTAAATAAATGAAATGGAAACCCACCCACCTAGCATGCTTTGGGTATCCAGATGATTCTTGAGCCAAGCTTTGCTCTTAACTCTCTTCTTCTTCCTCGACCAAATAGCTTTTCTCCAACGATTTGGTTGTTTGTGTTGTGTTTGGAAAATGGTGGAAATGATATATATATATATATATATATATATATATATATATATATATATATATATATATATATATATATATATAAAACATGTCTTACTAGCCAAACTTAATTAAATTGCTCAAATGCCCCTCAACTATTCTTAATACACTAAATATAACATCTAATTATCTTACTAACTTAATTTGTTAATTTAATGCCGGAAATTAAATATCGGTCCGAAAAATATTTTACCAAACCGAACAAAGCATTAAGCTAAATATATTAATAAATATAGATTAATATAATTATTTTCGTTGTCAAAACAATCGTCAAACGATAATTCAAAATAATAATATAATATAATATTAAATAAAGCAGGCGTTACAATATTCACTTGATTTCTACATATCTATGTTAAGCAGATTCCATCGGCTTTACTTAAGATTTATGTTCACAAGTTTCATCAAGTTTTCCTCAAATTTTCTAGAGACTTATGTTATTTTCAAATTTCATCACATTTTCTAAAGACTTATGTTCACTTAAATATCATTAGATTTCTAAAGATTTTTGTTCACTTCATATTTCTTCCGAATTTCTTAAGATTTATATTCACTTCAAATTTCTTCGGATCTATGTTCAGCGATTCCATCATATTTTCTTAAGATTTATGTTCACGTGAAGTTTCATCAAGTTTTCTAAAATTTTCTAGAGATCTATATTCACTTCAATTTTCATCACATTATCTAAAGACTTATATTAACTTCAAATATCATCATATTTCTTTAGATTTATGTTCACTTCATATTTCTTGAGAATTTCTTAAGGTTTATATTAACTTAAAATTTCTTTAGAACTATGTTCACTTGAGATTCCACAAGATTTTCTTAAGATTTATATTCACGTCAAGTTTCATCGGGTTTTCCTTAAATTTTCTAGAGACTTATACTCATTTCAAATTTCGTCACATTTTAAGATTTATATTCACTTATTTTCATAAGATTTTTGAAGACTTATATTCATTTCAAATTTCATCAATTTTACGAAGACTTATATTCACTTTAAATTTATCAGTTATCTTAAGATTTATGTTCATTCAATTTTCACCAGTTTTTACGAATAGTTATATTCACTTCAAATTTATCAGTTATCTTAAGATTTATGTTCACTTCATTTTCACGGTTTTTTATGACTTATATTCACTTCAAACTTCATCATTTTACGAGACTTATATTTACTTCAATTTCATCGATTATCTTAAGATTTATATTCACTCAATTTTCACCACATTTTGAAGAGTTATTCTCACTTCAAATTTCATTAGATTTTCTAAAGACTTATATTCACTTCAAATTTCTTGGATCTTAAGATGTATGTTCACTTCAATTTTCATAAGTTTTTGAAGACTTATATTCACCTCAAATTTCATCGATTTTCCGACTTATATTCACTTCAAATTTTATTAGATTATGTTAAGATGTATGTTCTTTAATTTTCATATGATTTTTGAAGATTTATATTAACTTCAAACTTCATAAGATTTTGAAGACTTATATTCACTTCAATTTCATCGAGGTTATCTTAAGATTTATGCTCACTAATTTTCACCAAATTTTCTGAGACTAATATTCATTTCAAATTTCATCAGTTTTCGGATGACTTATATTCACTTCAAATTTCATGATTTTAAAGACTTATATTCACTTCAAATTTCATTAGATTATCTTAAGATGTATGTTCATAAATTTTCATAAGATTTTTGAAGACTTATATTCACTTCAAACTTCATCACATATTAGAGACTTATATTCACTAAAATTTCATCGGATCTTAAGATTTATGTTCACTTCATTTTAACGATTCTTTGAAGACTTATATTAATTTAAAATTTCATGATTTTCTAAAGACTTATATTCACTACAAAGTTCATGATTTTCTAAATAGTTATATTCTCTTCAAATTTATCAGTTACCCTAAGATTTAAGTCCACTTCAATTTTCACGGATTTTTGAATATTTATATTCACTTCAAACTTCATCGATTTTTGAAGACTTATATTCATGAACTTCATCAGTTTCTTAAGTCTTATATTCACTTTAAATTTCATGATTATCTTAAGATTTATGTTCACTTAAATTTTCACAGTTTTACGAGACTTATATTCCCATCAAATATCATCGATTTTACGAAGACTTATATTCACTTCAAATTTCTTCATATTATCTTAAGATGTTTGTTCACTTAAATTTTCATAAGATTTTTTGAAGACTTATAACTTCAATTTTATTGATTTTAGAAGACTTGTATTCACTTCAAATTTCATTAGCTTCTCTTAAGATGTATGTTCACTTCAATTTTCATAAGATTTTTTGAAGAGTTATATTTAATTTAAACTTCATCAGATTTTTTAAAGACTTATGTTCACATCAAATTTCATCAAATTTTCTGAAGACTTATATTCACATCAAATTTCATCAGATTATCTTAAGTTGGTTGTTCACTTCAATTTTCATAAGATTTTTTGAAGACTTATATTCACTTCAAATTTCATTAGATAATCTTAAGATGCATGTTCACTTCAATTTTCAGAAGATTTTCTGAAGACTTGTTTTCACTTCAAATTTCATCAGATTTTCTAAAGACTTATATTCACTTCAAATTTCTCCAGATTATCTTAAGATATATGTTCACTTCAATTTTCATAAGATTTTTTGAAGACTTATATTCACATCAAATTTCATCAGATTTTTTGAAGACTGATATTCACTTCAAATTTCAATAGATTATCTTAAGATGTATGTTCACTTCAATTTTCATAAGATTTTTGAAGACTTATGTAATTCACGGCCAGATCGTGATGTCCACGAATGTTATGACCACTATCGACACTTTCTGTTAACAATACTATAAATAAATATGATAAAACCTGATAAGTTGTTTACCGGTTCGTTATTATCAACTACACACATGCAGGGAGCTACCAAGCGAGGAGGAAATTCACTATTAGTAGAATTAATTGAGAATAAACCACAGTTTATCTCCTTCACTTAAAACCTACCCATGCAACTTCACCTAAGTCCTACTTAGATCAGTACTACTCAACCTCGATCACGGTGATATGACCTATTGAATAATTGAATTGAAGACACACAATAAACTATCTTGATCTCGCAAAGCTTTCAATCAAGAACAAACACTCTTGCTTTAAAGCTTTGGTGATAAACTACCCTTACAAACAAATCCTAGTCGATGCACTTATCAATTGATAGTTGCTTGGATCACGAAAGAAACTATTACAAATACCAATTGTTACTAATCCTAACGATTTTGCCAAAACAAATTGCTATCTCTTCAATAAATTCGGGCGCAATTACACACGGTTGTAAGGTTGAATTCCTTTTATAAGCGATCCTGAAACTTCGGTTTGGGCTTCCATAAAGATACTAGGTTTCATAATTTAATCCTAAAAACATGGTCTTTTCACAACCATTTAGGTTTAATTAAGATTAACCTAGCAACCACGTGAGCATGCTTTCTAATAACGAGAAAAACAATATTTATGACTCAACAAACTTCACGAAAATCTCGAGAACAAAACAGATTCTAGAGCAGAATGTCACGAATGTCATAACATCATTATGACATCGAATTTCTGCAAATTTCGGCCTGACTTTAGCTTCAGGTTCGAGGTTGTCTTTTAACATCCTTAGCGGTGGGAGTTATCTTGATCTCTAAATGTCATGACATCATCGACATTGCTAAAACCTAGTTTACCAAAAATAATGCCAACTTAAACACTAACAAACTCCTTTTGGCACATTTTGGCTAAAACTACTTAACTATCGAATACGTATCTTGATGAGAAGACAAACTAGTTCTAAGCTTAAATAAACTAGAACCTAGAATAAGATAAATTCTACCCATACATACATCCCACATTCCCACAATTGCCCCTGAAGCAAATTTAACAATGATTCCCAGTCCGAGTAGCATGCTGCAGGTTGCTCTTAGTTTCTGTGATTCTTCTCCCCTTTTTAGCCATAAGGGCCAAAGGAAACAATACAATTGCCATTCAAGCAAATAATTAAGGAGGTGAGCAATTGTCAAAAGAGTACAATGTTGTCAACAAAAGTTCAATCATTCAAACAAAATTGGGAAAAGAAACAACAAGAACAAGAAAATTGACAAACGACTGACAACCAAGCGGATAAAAATCATCACAGACTTAATCAGATTGCTCTCCTTTCTGAAGAGCACTTTCATTGTTAGCGGCATCGGAACATTACCGGCTGACTAGTTCACTGAATCTTGAAGCGAAGCTTGATGTCGGACTGCGGTCCGGGAGCTTTCCTTTTCTTGGCAATTGGTGTTCTCTTGCATTTTGGTGCCGACAAATTTAGCTCTATACTTCTTTGAAGAAGTACGGTTAGTTACTTTCTCATCTTGAGAACGAAATACCACCTTTGCTTTGTGAAATCGGCAAGAATATCGAGTCACATGAGTTGCTGGGCGTGATCATCGGATGTCATAACATCCTTGTGACATCTGGATCATTTCATAAACTAGGGCTAGCGGGCTTTTGATTAAGGCGAAACTCCAGTACAAGGTGATTTTGTCAGGATTACGGTGACTATCCTAGCAATGGCTTTCTACATTACATGGTACCTTCCACATTTCTTATCTCGAAGAGATGAGGATGAACGATCTTACCGATTAGGCCGGTGATCTTTGGATATTACGTTTTCTTGATTCTTGAGTCGGTTGCCATTGAGCAGCGAGGAAGGCCTTACGGAGTTCACATTCATAGCTATGACGTTGCCAAATCTCGACCATGGTGGGAGATGAGCATCAGTCTTGGGATGAAGAAGATGTGGAAGACATGTTTTACGAGAAAGTTGAGAATCGAGACCAAGAATGACGAAGCGGTTGAGTATCTTTTGGATGGAAGATATGATACTTTCAAATGAAAAGGCTATTATATGGAGATGCACATTCTTGAACCTATAAAAATAGGAGGAAATAATCAAATGACCCACTTATAATTAATAAATAGTCTCTTCCCTTCCTTGGAAGCAATTTTAATACTACAATTCCTCATCTTGACAAATTCGGTTGCTCCTTAAATTTTCAAATTGACTAGCATCAAAAGCCTTAGTAAAATGTCGACCGGTTGAAGTTACGTGACTACATGATCCATTTAATCACTTTCTCCTCCAAGATCTACGATGAAGTGATGTCTAATGTCGATGTGCTAGTCTCTTGTGTTGTATAGGATTCTTTGATATATTAATAACTTTCAGTTGTCACGGTACAGTCATGACATCACGTGACATTGTACTCGACAACATACGCTTCATCGAACCAGTGACATTTTACCGGTGCTTTTATTAAACTTGTTGGACAAGGACACGAGTTTGCTTCTTTGAACCAAGAAACAAGATTGTTTCCCGAGAAGAAACATCCTCGAAGTACTTTTCATACATTTTCGGCCGATCAACATCACATAACAGACGAGGTTGGTTCACATCCATGGAATACAAGATACCATAGCGCAAAGTTCCACTCACATACTTGAGTTCTTTTCACTGGTTAATGTGACTTAGTTTAGGTTCGACTTGGTATCTTGCACATACTCCGACAACAAATGCAATGTCACTCTGCTTTGGTACATTGAAATATGAAACTTCTATCATGTTCTTATATAAACTTTGATCAACCTTTTCACCACTTGTGTCCTTGGACAACTTCATCGTGGGAGGCGAGTCCTTTTATGGTGGCATTCTCCATTTCAAACTTTTGACAATATTCCTCATATTTGCTTTGGGAAAGGAATGTTGAGTCTTCTCATCCAATGACTTGCGGTCCAGTAGGTCAACTCTCCCATAAGACTCATTTCAAACTCAACTTGCATTTGATCGGAAAATGTTTTACCATTAAATCGACATTCCCAAATACTATGTCATCACATAAATTTGAGCCACCATTATCTTTCCTCCTTCATTCTTGACAAGAGAGTTTTATCCAAGCCTCGTTTACGTATCCTTTATGCGTAAGGAACTTGGTTAGCCTTTATACCAGGGCCTAAGACTTGCTTTAGTCCATATAGGGCTTTCCTTAATTTGTGACATGATCGAGAGGCGGGATCCACAAATCCTTTAAGGTACATTCTACATATACTTCCTCATTTGTAGCCATTTAGGAGAACTTTCACATCCATCTGAAATAATTTGAATTTGAGAATGCTTGACCCAGTAGTTTGTTGATTGATTCGATCAGCCATTTGTGCAAAGTCTCATCAAAGTCAATCCCTCGACTTCAGGTGTAACCACTGACAACAAGTCTTGCTTTATTCACGGTGCGGTCCATACGCATCGAGACTTGTTCTTGTAGATCCCTTAGTACCAATGATATTTGTTCCTTATGGTCTAGGAACTAATTCCCGTACTTCATGTTGCAGGCGGTTCAATTCATCTTACATTGCTCAATCGAAATTCATCATAGAGCTTAACATTTTGGCTCTATCTTTGACAGCGAGGAGTTTGAGGGATTTCTCACGGACCTAACAACACCTTTGGTTGGATTTCCAATGATGAGATCCTTTGGATGATCTTTCAATTCGATGGAAGGATCTTTGTTGCTTCCTCTGGTTGATTTTGGTGGAGTAGGAATAGGTACATCTTCCTTATGGTACTTGAGGTGATGTCTCAAACCATGTCTCAACATCATATGGGACATTGTGTTCGATGATGATCATCGACAATGACATTAATAGACTCCATCATAACACGGGTTGAGTTGAATACCACATGCTTTCAGTGGGTATACCGGAAAAATGCTTATCACTCTTAGAGTCCATTTTCTCCTTTGGTCACGATCTGTAGAATATAGCATTGCTACCAAACACATGGAAATATTTCATAGTTGGTTTCTTCCTTCCATAGTTCATACGATTGGAGAAGTTCCCTTTCTTAAGGTGACCACAATTGTGAACATGGCAAAGTACGTATTCATAACCGCCCCAAAATGAATAGGGAGTTTCTTAGCATGAATCATTGCTCTGCGATTCTGTATAGTCCTATTCTTTCTTTCTGACCCCATTTTGTTGAGGTGTTATAGGAAAGCTCATGCTTGATCCCTACGAGGACAAGAATTCATCAAACTTGCTGTTCTCAAATTCCTTTCCATGGTCTTCTTATTAAGCAATCTGACTTTCCTTCTCTCTGAAGTCTTTGCATAACTCCTTAAAGACACGCCAAACATCGGATTTTTCCTGATGAAGTTTATCCGGGTAAATCGGAGAAGTCATCCACAACAACATAGGCATATCTTTTTCACCAAGGCTTTCAACTGCTGGGCCCATAATCCATGTGTAGAAGCTCAGCACTTTGGAGTGGTGGGATGTCTAGACATTGGGTGTGACATTCGGTTGCTTTCCAACGACAATTACCAGGACCCTTCCTTCATCAATGTGGGTCTTGGTATTCCTCGATTTCCGTAGAAATGATCTTTTCTTTCCTCTGAGATCACGGATGTCGAGTTTTTGATGCCTGACTTTACCTCCTTTTCATCTTTGTGCAGTAGAGCACATATAGAAGAGGTTGGTGTTCTCGATTCCATTATAGCGAGTTGTCCTTTGATCGATTCCTCTCTAACACTTCTTGTTTGTCATTTATACAAGACATTCGGACTAGTGAAGTTGACTTTGAATCCCATATCACATGGTGACTTATGCTTATGAGGTTAGCGGTCGAGCCTTTTACTATGACACTCATTTAGATTTGGAACTCAGGCGGTCAAGTTTCCAACACCTTTGATTTCTCCTTTAGCTCCATCTCAAAGTGACAAAAGTTGGTAGAATGAGGTTTGACATTATTGATAGGTTTTTATTCCGATCGTATGCTTGGAACACCTTGTCAGTACCAATTTTCCTTAGCGGATATCAAGAAGAGTGTGAGCTATCAATCTTGCGATCTTCTTCTTCCACTTTTGAGTGTAGGGTACCTTGATGTTCTTAGGCTTATCATAGGAAGTCGTTGGGTATCCATGGCAACTTTATAGCGGAAGGGTTTTATATGTCCAAACCTTCCTGATGATGACATCTCCATCTTTGAAACTTCTTATTCATGTTTCTCGATCACGATGTTGACCCCGATGTTGTGACATACGCTTTGACATTTGCTTATTAGGTATGGTCTTTCACATTATTAGCAAATTTCTTTGCATCTACATACCACTAAGTCGGGGCATTTCTGCTTATGTTGTTTGTCACATCTTTTACTTTGGTTTCCATACCTCTTCTTTTTCTTGTCACTAACGGGTTCTGTTCGACCACATATCTAGCCCATACTTATTTCGACATTTTGTCCGGTGAAGAATTTCTTCCGACAATCGGTCAGTGGTCGTCTTGTGGAGACTTAGTCATATGATCAAGCTTGAATTGACACTATAATCTCACTTTGTTGAGATGACTTATAGTGATTGTATTTTCCTTCTTCTCAACTTCCGACTTCATTTTTCCTCAAACTTCTTAATCGGCTTTTACATTTTTTCATTTTTGTGACTTACCGCTTCACATTCTACGGTTTCTTGTAAGTATCAACAAGTTCTTCAAAGGTCACTTCCTCATACTAGAGTCATTATCGGGTTTGCCACTTTCGAGAAGATGCGGTGACAAGTTTGGTGATTCTCTTAGGAATCTTACCATCGGACGAGTGCAGTCATTCCTCTTGTTTCTTAAGAAGGTAGGACATTCGACTTTAATGTGATCCTTCATTCATGACATTGGATTTGCTTCCTTGACTTCCTTTTTCCGACTTGGATCTTACTTTTGGTCATAAGATCTGCGATGTCGGATCTGATGTCAGACATTTGACCTGACTTTGGATCAATTCTCTGATCGGTTTGTTGAGCTTGTCTTCCATCATGGCTATAGCTTCAGATATCTTCTCTTCATCTTTCTGCATCCCTCTTGATATTGGATACAAGTGCTATGCTCTTGTTTTTCTTGTCAACGGTTTCGCGATTCCCATCTCAAAGTCATAAGGGATCCATAAGTTCTTGTTTCAAGGTCGCGTGTCTTGAGCCTCCTCTATGATGACTTTCATTGCAAATCTTAGGCAAGGATCTGAAATCTTTCTCCTGACTTTTCTTGACATCTTTTCACCAAGTGCTCACGAGGCATTGGTAATTTCCAAATGTTCATGTGAAATTCATGAATGGTCTCGTCTTCCTTCATCTTCAAATTCTCAAATTTGGTAGTGAGCATCGAGATCTTGACATCTTCACCTTGGATGTCCCTCATGAGTAGTTACGAGTGTCCCAAACATCCTTGGCCGACTCACATTGATGGACGGTCGGTGTTTGTCAATACCATTGAACAAAGCATTCATGCTTTAGAGTTCCCTAGGTTACTCTTCTTCCTCTTTGCTCCATTCCTCCTCGGTTTCAGGAATGTAGTCCCATTTTTCTCAAGCTTGGTGGGATGTTTCCATCCTTTGTGTCGACTCAGGCTTTAATGTCCTTGCGATCTTAAGAAGGCAACCATACGAGGCTAAATCATAGTTAGACCCAGTCCAGGAATGGGTGGTCTACCTCAATCCTCCTTCCTTATCCATTCGCGAAACTATCTAGATCACCCGGAAAATAGCAGTGGGGTGCACCTTTCGATGCCAATTGTAATTCATGGCGGATACGTGTATCACCAGAAGATGTTATGACACTTTATCACGACACTCGTTAACAATTTGTTAAATATAAATATGATGAAACACAATAAGTTGTTTACCCGGTTCGATTCATAACTACACCTACATGCAGGTATGACAGGAAATTCACTATTAGTAGAATTAATTGGGGAATAAACCACCAGGTTATCTCCTTCACTTAAAACCTTGCAATCTTGACTTCACCTAAGTCCTACTTAGATCACGGTACCCTCGACTCCCCTGATCACAGCGATTGATATCAACCTATGAATAATTGAATTGTGAAGACCATGATAAACTATCTTGATCTCGCTTCAGCTTTCATCAAGAGACAAACACTCGTGCTTTAAGCTTTGGTGATAAACTACCCACAAACAAATCCTAGTCCATGCACATCATGATAGTTGCTTGGCTCATGAGAAAACTAATTACAAATACCAGCGGCACTAATCCTAACGATTACACAAAACAAGCGCTATCTCTTGATAAATTTTGGGTAACCACGGTTGTAAGGTTGAATTCCTTTTATAAAAGTCCACGAAACTTCGGTTTTGAGCTTCCATAAAGATAGCTAGGGTTCATAATTTAATCCTAAAAACATGGTCTTTTCAACAACCAATTTAGGTTTAATTAAGATTAACCTAGCATGCGTGAAACATGCTTTATGTAAGAAAAACAATATTTAGCGGCTCACAAACTTCCTAAAAATCTCAGAACAAGCAGTTAGCGAGCGAGTGTCCACTTCGAATGTCATAACATACATTATGACGTAATTCATTTCGAAATTTCCGGCTTCTGACTTTAGCTTCCGATTAATTTGTCTTTTAACATCCTTAGCGGTGGGATTTATCTTCATCTCGAATGTCATGACATATCATGACATTGATAGCCTAATTTTACCAAAAATAATGCCAACTTAACACAACAACTTATATTCACTTCAAAGTTCATGATTTTACGAAGACTTATATTCACTTCGGTTTCATTAGATTATATTAAGATTTATGTTCACTTCAATTTTCACAGTTACGAAGGCTAATATTCATTTCAAATTTCATCAGTTTTAGAGACTTATATTCTTCAAATTTCATGGTTTTGAATAGTTATATTCACATCAAATTTATCAGTTATCTTAAGATTTATATTCTTCAATTTTCACTTTTGAAAACCTATATTCACTTCAAACTTCATGATTTTCGAAGACATAGTCACCAAATATCATGATTATCTTGATTTATGTTCCTTAATATTCACGGACTTTATGAAGACTTATATTCACTTAAAATTTCATCAGTTTTTAAGACTTATATTCACTTCAAATTTCTTAAGATTATCTTAAGATGTATGTTCACTTCATTTTCATATGATTTTTGAAGACTTATATTCATTCAAACTTCATCAGATTTTTGAAGACTTATATTCACTTCAAATTTCATGATTTTACGAAGACTTATATTCAATTCAAATTTCATTAGATTAGCTTAAGATGTATGTTCCTTAAATTTTCATAAGATTTTTGAAGACTTATATTCACTTCAACTTCATAGATTTTTGAAGTCTTATATTCACTTCAAATTTCTTGATTTTTAAAGACTTATATTCACTTCAAATTTCATCAGTTATCTTAAGATTTATGTTCACTTCAATTTTCACCAATTTTTGTGAACTTATATTCATTAACTTCATGATTTTGAAGACATATATTCACTTCAATTTCATGATTATCTTGATTTATGTTCACAAATATTCAGTTTTTAGAAGACTTATATTCACTTCAAATTTCATCAGTTTTTAAAGACTTATATTCACTTCAAATTTCTTTAGATTTTCTTAAGATGTATGTTCACTTCAATTTTCATATGATTTTGAAGACTTATTGATTCAAACTTCATCGACTTTTGAAGATTTATATTCACTTAATTTCATCGATTTCGAAGACTTATATTCAATTCAAATTTCATTAGATTAGCTTAAGATGTATGTTCATAAATTTTCATAAATTTTTGAAGACTTATATTCACTTCAAACTTCATCAGTTTTTTGAAGTCTTATATTCACCAATTTCTTGATTTTTGAGACTTATATTCACTTCAAATTTCATCAGTTATCTTAAGATTTATGTTCACTTCATTTCACCAATTTTTGAAAACCTATATTCATAAACTTCATGGATTTCGAAGACTTATATTCACTTCAAATTTCATCGGATTATCTTGATTTATGTTCATAAATATTCACAGTTTTAGGAAGCACTTATAAATTTCATAGTTTTAGAGACTTATATTCAATTCATTTCATTGATTATCTTAAGATGTATGTACTTAAATTTTCATAAGATTTTTGAAGATTATATTCACTTCAAACTTCATCAGTTTTTGAAGTCTTATATTCACTTCAAATTTCATCGATTTTAGAACTTATATTCACTTCAAATTTCATGATTATGATTTATGTTCACTTTAATTTTCACCAATTTTTGAAAACCTATATTCACTTCAACTTCATCAGTTTTAGAGACTTATATTCACTTCAAATTTCATCAGTTATCTTAAGTTATATTCATAAATATTAACTGATTTTATGATCTTATATTCACTTCAAATTTATTGATTTTGAAGACTTATATTCACTTCAATTTCATCAGATTATCTTAAGATTTATGTTCCTTCAATTTTCTTTTTTGAAAACCTATATTCTTAATTCATGATTTTCGAGAAGACTTATATTCACTTCAATTTCATCAGATTATCTTGATTTATGTTCATTAAATATTCACGGATTTTAGGAAGACTTATATTCACTTCAAATTTCATGATTTTTAGAGACTTATATTCACTTCAAATTTCTTTAGATTTTCTTAAGATGTATGTTCACTTCATTTTCATATGATTTTTGAAGACTTATATTCATTCAACTTCATCCAGTTGAGACTTATATTCACTTCAAATTTCATTAGATTTTCGAAGACTTATATTCAATTCAAATTTCATTAGATTAGCTTAAGATGTATGTTCACTTAAATTTTCATAAGATTTTTGAAGACTTATATTCATGAACTTCATCGATTTTTGAAGTCAATATTCACTTCAAATTTCTTGATTTTGAAGAAGACTTATATTCACTTCAAATTTCATCAGTTATCTTAAGATTTATGTTCACTTCATTTTCACCAATTTTGTGAAAACCTATATTCACTTCAAACTTCATCGATTTTTGAGAAGACTTATATTCACTTCAATTTCATCAGTTATCTTGATTTATGTTCCTTAAATATTCACAGTTTTAGGAAGACTTATATTCACTTCAAATTTCATCAGTTTTTAAAGACTTATATTCACTTCAAATTTCTTTAGATTTTCTTAAGATGTATGTTCACTTCAATTTTCATATGATTTTTGAGACATATTCATTCAAACTTCATCGATTTTAGGAAGACTTATATTCACTTCAGTTTCATCGATTTTACGAACTTATATTCAATTCAAATTTCATTAGATTATCTTAAGATGTATGTACCTTAAATTTTCATAAGATTTTTGAAGATTTATATTCTTCAAACTTCATCGATTTTTGAAGTCTTATATTCACTTCAATTTCATCAGTTTTTACGAAGACTTATATTCACTTCAATTTCATCAGTTATCTTAAGATTTATGTTCACTTTAACACCAATTTTTTGAAAACCTATATTCACTTCAACTTCATCAGATTTTAGAAGACTTATATTCACTTCAAATTTCATCAGTTATCTTGATTTATGTTCACTTAAATATTAACCAGATTTTATGAAGTCTTATATTCACTTCAAATTTCTTCAGATTTTTTGAAGACTTATATTCACTTCAAATTTCATCAGATTATCTTAAGATTTATGTTCACTTCAATTTTCACCAATTTTTGTGAAAACCTATATTCACTTCAAACTTCATCAGATTTGAAGACTTATATTCACTTCAATTTCATCAGTTATCTTGATTTATTTCACTTAAATATTCACCAGATTTTAGGAAGACTTATATTCACTTCAAATTTCATCAGATTTTTTAAAGACTTATATTGACTTCAAATTTCTTTAGATTTTCTTAAGATGTATGTTCACTTCAATTTTCATATGATTTTTTGAAGACTTATATTCAAGTCAAACTTCATCAGATTTTTTGAAGACTTATATTCACTAATTTCATGATTTTAAGAGACATATTCATTCAAATTTCATTAGATTAGCTTAGATGTATGTTCACTAAATTTTCATAGATTTTTTGAAGACTTATATTCACTTCAACTTCATGATTTTTGAAGTCTAATATTCACAAATTTCTTGATTTTTTGAAGACTTATATTCACTTCAAATTTCATCAGATTATCTTAAGATTTATGTTCACTTCAATTTTCACCAATTTTGTGAAACTATATTCACTTCAAACTTCATCAGTTTTGAGAAGACTTATATTCACTTCAAATTTCATAGATTATCTTGATTATGTTCTTAAATATTCACCGGTTTTTAGGAAGACTTATATTCACTAAATTTCATCAGTTTTTTAAAGACTTATATTCACTTCAAATTTCTTTAGATTTTCTTAAGATGTATGTTCACCAATTTTCATATGATTTTTGAAGACTTATATTCATTCAACTTCATCGGATATTTTGAAGACATATCACTCAATTTCATCAGTTCGAAGACTTATATTCATTCAAATTTCATTAGATTATCTTAAGATGTATGTACACTTAAATTTTCATAAGATTTTTGAAGTTTATATTCACTTCAAACTTCATCAGATTTTTGAGTCTTATATTCACTTCAAATTTCATCGATTTTTGAAGACTTATATTCACTCAATTTCATCGATTATCTTAAGATTTATATTCACTTTAATTTCATAATTTTTGAAAACCTATATTCACTTCAAACTTCATGATTTTCGAAGACTTATATTCACTTCAAATTTCATCAGTTATCTTGATTTATGTTCACTTAAATATTAACGAGATTTTATGAAGTCTTATATTCACTTCAAATTTCTTGATTTTTGAAGACTTATATTCACTTAATTTCATTGATTATCTTAAGTTGTTCACTTCAATTTTCACCAATTTTGTGAAAACTATATTCACTTCAAACTTCATCAGTTTGGAAGACTTATATTCACTTAATTTCATCAGATTATCTTGATTTATATTCATAAATATTCACGAGTTTTAGGAAGAGTTATATTCACTTCAATTTCATCGATTTTTAAAGACTTATATTCACTTCAAATTTCTTTAGATTTTCTTAGATGTATGTTCACTTCAATTTTCATATGATTTTTGAGAAGACTTATATTCAATTCAAACTTCATCAGTTTTTGAAGACTTATATTCACTTCAAATTTCATCAGTTTTACGAAGACTTATATTCATTCAAATTTCATTAGATTAGCAAGATGTATGTTCATTAAATTTTCATAAGATTTTTTGAAGACTTATATTCACTTCAAACTTCATGATTTTTGAAGTCTAATATTCACTTCAAATTTCGATTTTTGAAGACTTATATTCACTTCAAATTTCATCAGTTATCTTAAGATTATGTTCACTTCAATTTTCACCATTTTTGAAAACTATATATTCACTGAACTTCATCAGTTTTGGAAGACTTATATTCACTTCAATTTCAGGTTATCTTGATTTATGTTCATAAATATTCACGGATTTTAGAAGACTTATTCACTTCAAATTTCATCGATTTTTAAGACTTATATTCACCAACTTTGAATTTTCTTAAGATGTATATTCACTTCATTTTCATATGATTTTTGAAGACTTATATTCATTCAAACTTCATCATTTTAGGAAGACTTATATTCACTTCATTTCATAGTTACGAGAGACTTATATTCATTCAAATTTCATTAGATTATCTTAAGATGTATGTACACTTAAATTTTCATAAGATTTTGAAGATTTATATTCACTTCAACTTCATCGATTTTTGAAGTCTTATATTCACTTCAAATTTCATCTGATTACGAAGACTTATATTCACTTCAAATTTCATCAGTTATCTTAAGATTTATGTTCACTTTAATTTTCATTTTTGAAACCTATATTCACTTCAACTTCATTGATTTTAGAAGACTTATATTCACTTCAATTTCATCAGTTATCTTGATTTATGTTCACTTAAATATTAACCGATTTATGAAGTCTTATATTCACTTCAAATTTTTGATTTTTGAAGACTTATATTCACTTCAATTTCATCAGTTATCTTAAGATTATGTTCACTTCATTTTCACCATTTTTGTGAAACCTATATTCACTTCAAACTTCATGATTTGAAGACTTATATTCACTTCAAATTTCATATTATCTTGGTTATATTCATAAATATTCACAGTTTGGAAGACTTATATTCACTTCAAATTTCATCGATTTTTAAAGACTTATATTGACTTCAAATTTCTTTAGATTTTCTTAAGATGTATGTTCACCAATTTTCATATGATTTTTGAAGACTTATATTCAAGTCAAACTTCATCGATTTTTGAAGACTTATATTCACTTCAATTTCATCAGATTTTTACGAAGACTTATATTCATTCAAATTTCATTAGATTAGCTTAAGATGTATATTCATAAATTTTCATAAGATTTTTTGAAGACTTATATTCACTTCAACTTCATCAGTTTTTGAGTCTTAATATTCACTTCAAATTTCTTGATTTTTGAAGACTTATATTCACTTCAATTTCATGAGATTATCTTAAGATTTATATTCACTTCAATTTTCACCAATTTTGTGAAAACTTATATTCACTTCAAACTTCATGATTTTTGAAGACTTATATTCACTTCAAATTTCATCAGATTATCTTGATTATGTTCACTAAATATTCACGGTTTTGGAAGACTTATATTCACTTCAAATTTCATGATTTTTTGAGACTTATATTCACTTCAAATTTCTTTAGATTTTCTTAGATGTATGTTCACTTCAATTTTCATATGATTTTTGAAGACTTATATTCATTCAAACTTCATCGGATATTTTTGAAGACATATATTCACTTCAAATTTCATCAGTTTTTACGAAGACTTATATTCATTCAAATTTCATTAGATTATCTTAAGATGTATGTACACTTAAATTTTCATAAGATTTTTGAAGATTTATATTCACTTCAAACTTCATGGATTTTTGAAGTCTTATTCACTTCAAATTTCATGAATTTTACGAAGACTTATATTCACTCAAATTTCATCAGATTATCTTAGATTTATATTCACTTTAATTTTCACCAATTTTTTGAAACCTATATTCAAACTTCATTGATTTTACGAACTTATATTCACTAATTTCATCAGTTATCTTGATTTATGTTCACTTAAATATTAACTTGATTTTTGAAGTCTTATATTCACTTCAAATTTCTTGATTTTTGAAGACTTATATTCACTAATTTCATTGATTATCTTAAGATTTATGTTCACTTCAATTTTCACCAATTTTTGTGAAACTTATATTCACTTCAAACTTCATTGATTTTCGAAGACTTATATTCACTTCAAATTTCATTAGTTATCTTGATTTATGTTCACTTAAATATTCACCGGATTTTAGGAGACTTATATTCACTTCAAATTTCATCAGTTTTTAAAGACTTATATTCACTTCAAATTTCTTTAGATTTTCTTAAGATGTATGTTCACTTCAATTTTCATATGATTTTTGAAGACTTATATTCAATTCAAACTTCATGATTTTTGAAGACTTATATTCACTTCAAATTTCATCGGTTACGAAGACTTATATTCATTCAAATTTCATTAGATTAGCTTAAGATGTATGTTCACTAAATTTTCATAAGATTTTTGAAGACTTATATTCACTTCAAACTTCATCAGATTTTTGAAGTCTAATATTCACTTCAATTTCTTGATTTTTGAACTTATATTCACTTCAAATTTCATGATTATCTTAAGATTTATGTTCACTTCATTTTCACCAATTTTTGTGAAACCTATATACTTCAATTTCATCAGTTTTGAGAAGACTTATATTCACTTCAATTTCATCGGATTATCTTGATTATATTCACTTAAATATTCACGGTTTTAGGAAGACTTATATTCACTTCAAATTTCATCAGTTTTTAAAGACTTATATTCACTTCAATTTCTTTAGATTTTCTTAAGATGTATGTTCACTTCATTTTCATATGATTTTTGAAGACTTATATTCAATTCAACTTCATCGGATATTTTGAGACATATATTCTTAATTTCATCGATTTTAAGATTTATATTCAATTCAAATTTCATTAGATTATCTTAAGATGTATGTACACTTAAATTTTCATAAGATTTTTGAAGATTTATATTCACTTCAAACTTCATCGATTTTTGAATCTTATATTCACTTCAATTTCATCAGTTTTAAGACTTATATTCACTTCAAATTTCATGGATTATCTTAAGATTTATGTTCTTTAATTTTCACCAATTTTTTGAAAACCTATATTCACTTCAACTTCATCGATTTACGAGACTTATATTCACTTCAATTTCATCAGATTATCTTGGTTATGTTCACTTAAATATTAACGATTTTATGAGTCTTATATTCACTTCAAATTTCTTGATTTTTGAAGACTTATATTCACTTCAATTTCATTAGATTATCTTAAGATTATGTTCACTTCAATTTTCACCAATTTTTTGAAAACCTATATTCACCGAACTTCATCGATTTTGAGAAGACTTATATTCACTTCAAATTTCATCGTTATTAAGATTATGTTCACTAAATATTCACAGTTTTAGGAAGACTTATATTCACTTCAAATTTCATCGATTTTTAAAGACTTATATTCACTTCAAATTTCTTTAGATTTTCTTAAGATGTATGTTCACTTCAATTTTCATATGATTTTTGAAGACTTATATTCAGTCAAACTTCATAGATTTTTGAAGACTTATATTCACTTCAAATTTCATGATTACGAAGACTTATATTCACTTCAAATTTCATTAGATTAGCTTAAGATATATTCACTTAAATTTTCATAAGATTTTTGAAGACTTATATTCACTTCATTCATCGGATTTTTGAAGTCTAATATTCACTTCAAATTTCTTGATTTTTTGAAGACTTATATTCACTTCAAATTTCATCGGATTATCTTAAGATTATATTCACTTCAATTTTCACCAATTTTTGTGAAAACCTATATTCACTTCAAACTTCATCGATTTTCGAAGACTTATATTCACTTCAAATTTCATCAGTTATCTTGATTTATGTTCTAATATTCACAGTTTTGGAAGACTTATATTCACTTCAAATTTCATCAGTTTTAAGACTTATATTCACTTCAAATTTCTTTAGATTTCTTAAGATGTATGTTCACTTCAATTTCATATGATTTTTGAAGACTTATATTCAATTCAACTTCATCGGATATTTTGAAGACATATATTCACTTCATTTCATCAGTTACGAAGACTTATATTCATTCAAATTTCATTAGATTATCTTAGATGTATATACACTTAAATTTTCATAAGATTTTTGAAGATTATATTCACTTCAAACTTCATCGATTTTTGAAGTCTTATATTCACTTCAAATTTCATCAGTTTTAAGACTTATATTCACTTCAAATTTCATGATTATCTAAGATTTATATTCACTTTAATTTTCACCAATTTTTGAAAACTTATATTCACTTCAAACTTCATCAGATTTTCGAAGACTTATATTCACTTCAATTTCATGATTATCTTGAGTTTATATTATAAATTTCCTTTGATTTTGAAGATCTTATATTCACTTCAATTTCTTGATTTTTGAAGACTTATATTCACTTCAATTTCATCGGATTATCTTAAGATTTATATTCACTTCAATTTTCACCAATTTTTGTGAAACCTATATTCACCAAACTTCATCAGTTTTGAAGACTTATATTCACTTCAAATTTCATCAGATTATCTTGATTTATGTTCACTTAAATATTCACGATTTTAGGAAGAGTTATATTCACTTCAAATTTCATGGATTTTTTAGACTTATATTCACTTCAAATTTCTTTGATTTTCTTAAGATGTATGTTCACTTCAATTTTCATATATTTTTTGAAGACTTATATTCATTCAAACTTCATCAGTTTTTTGAAGACTTATATTCACTTCAATTTCATCAGTTACTAAGACTTATATTCACTTCAAATTTCATTAGATTAGCTTAAGATGTATATTCACTTAAATTTTCATAAGATTTTTGAAGACTTATATTCACTTCAAATTTCATCGATTTTTGAAGTCTAATATTCACTAAATTTCTTGAGTTTTTGAAGACTTATATTCACTTCATTTCATCAGATTATCTTAAGATTTATGTTCACTTCAATTTTCACCAATTTTGTGAAAACTTATATTCACTTAAACTTCATGATTTTGAAGACTTATATTCACTTCAATTTCATCAGTTATCTTGGATTTATGTTCACTTAAATATTCACAGTTTTGAAGACTTATATTCACTTCAAATTTCATGATTTTTTAAGACTTATATTCACTTCAAATTTCTTTAGATTTTCTTAAGATGTATTCACTTCAATTTTCATATGATTTTTGAGACTTATATTCAATTCAACTTCATTAGATTTTTAGGAAGACTTATATTCACTTCAGTTTCATCAGTTACGAGACTTATATTCACTTCAAATTTCATTAGATTATCTTAAGATGTATATACACTTAAATTTTCATAAGATTTTTGAAGATTTATATTCACTTCAAACTTCATGATTTTTGAAGTCTTATATTCACTTCAAATTTCATCAGTTTACAGACTTATATACTTCAAATTTCATCGGATTATCTTAAGATTTATATTCACTTTAATTTTCACTATTTTTGAAAACCTATATTCACTTCAAACTTCATCAGTTTTAAAGACTTATATTCACTTCAAATTTCATCGGATTATCTTGATTTGTTCCTTAAATATTAACAGGATTTTATGAAGTCTTATATTCACTTCAAATTTGTTGATTTTTGAACTTATATTCACTTCAAATTTCATCAGTTATCTTAAGATTTATGTTCACTTCAATTTCACCAATTTTTGTGAAAACCTATATTCACTTCAAACTTCATCAGTTTTAGGAAGACTTATATTCACCAATTTCATAGATTATCTTGATTATATTCCTTAAATATTCACAGTTTTGAAGACTTATATTCACTTCAAATTTCATGATTTTTTAAGACTTATATTCACTTCAAATTCTTTAGATTTTCTTAAGATGTATGTTCACTTCAATTTTCTTGATTTTTGAGAGACTTATATTCAAGTCAACCATGATTTTTTGAAGACTTATATTCACTTCAATTTCATGATTTTACGAAGACTTATATTCAATTCAAATTTCATTAGATTATCTTAAGATGTATGTTCACTTAAATTTTCATAAGATTTTTTGAAGACTTATATTCACTTCAAACTTCATCAGATTTTTTGAAGTCTAATATTCACTTCAAATTTCTTCAGATTTTTTGAAGACTTATATTCACTTCAAATTTCATCAGATTATCTTAAGATTTATATTCACTTCAATTTTCATAATTTTTTGAAAACTTATATTCACTTCAAACTTCATCAGATTTTGAAGACTTATATTCACTTCAAATTTCATGATTATCTTGATTATGTTCACTTATTCACAGTTTTAGAAGACTTATATTCACTTCAAATTTCATCAGATTTTTAAAGACTTATATTCACTTCAAATTTCTTTAGATTTTCTTAAGATGTATGTTCACTTCAATTTTCATATGATTTTTGAAGACTTATATTCAATTCAAACTTCATCGAGATATTTTGAGACTTATATTCACTTCAAATTTCATCAGTTTTTGAAGACTTATATTCATTCAAATTTCATTAGATTATCTTAAGATGTATGTACATAAATTTTCATAAGATTTTTGAAGATTTATATTCACTTCAAACTTCATCGATTTTTGAAGTCTTATATTCACTTCAAATTTCATCAGTTTTTGAAGACTTATATTCACTTCAATTTCATCAGATTATCTTAAGATTTATGTTCACTTCAATTTTCACCAATTTTTTGAAAACCTATATTCACTTCAAACTTCATCAGTTTTACGAGACTTATATTCACTTCAAATTTCATCAGTTATCTTGATTTATGTTCACTTAAATATTAACTTGATTTTATGAAGACTTATATTCACTTCAAATTTCTTGATTTTTGAAGACTTATATTCACTTCAAATTTCATTAGATTATCTTAAGATTTATGTTCACTTCAATTTTCACCAATTTTTGTGAAAACTTATATTCACTTCAACTTCATCAGATTTTTGAAGACTTATATTCACTTAAATTTCATCGATTATCTTGATTTATATTCACTTAAATATTCACAGATTTTAGGAAGACTTATATTCACTTCAAATTTCATCAGTTTTTTAAAGACTTATATTCACTTCAAATTTCTTTAGATTTTCTTAAGATGTATATTCTTTCATTTTCATATGATTTTTGAAGACTTATATTCACTTCAAACTTCATCGATTTTTGAGACTTATATTCACCAAATTTCATCAGTTTTAGAAGACTTATATTCATTCAAATTTCATTAGATTATCTTAAGATGTATGTTCACTTAAATTTTCATAGATTTTTGAAGATTTATATTCTTCAAACTTCATCAGTTTTTGAAGACTTATATTCACTTCAAATTTCATCAGTTACGAAGACTTATATTCACTTCATTTCTTCAGTTATCTTAAGATTTATGTTCACTTAATTTTCATCATTTTTTGAAAACTTATATTCACTTCAAACTTCATGATTTACGAAGACTTATATTCACTTCAAATTTCATTAGTTATCTTAGATTATGTTCACTTAAATATTCATAAGATTTTTGAAGACTTATATTCACTTCAATTTCTTGATTTTTGAAGACTTATATTCACTTCAAATTTCATTAGATTATCTTAAGATTTATGTTCACTTCAATTTTCACCGATTTTTGTGAAAATATTACTTCAAACTTCATCGATTTTAGAAGACTTATATTCACTTCAAATTTCATGATTATCTTGATTTATGTTCACTTAAATATTCACGATTTTAGGAAGACTTATATTCACTTCAATTTCATCAGTTTTTGAACTTATATTCACTTCAATTTCTTTAGATTTTCTTAAGATGTATGTTCACTTCAATTTCATATGATTTTTGAAGACTTATATTCAATTCAAACTTCATCAGTTTTTTGAAGACTTATATTCACTTCAAATTTCATCAGTTTTAGAGACTTATATTCATTCAAATTTCATTAGATTATCTTAAGATGTATGTACTTAAATTTTAATAAGATTTTTGAAACTTATATTCACTTCAAACTTCATCGATTTTTGAAGTATATTCACTTCAATTTCATATTTCACGAAGACTTATATTCACTTCAAATTCATCCAGTTATCTTAAGATTTATGTTATTAATTTCACCAATTTTTTTGAAAACTTATATTCACTTCAAACTTCATCGATTTTGAAGACTTATATTCACTTCAAATTTCATCAGTTATCTTGATTTATATTCCTTAAATATTCACCAGTTTTGAAGTCTTATATTCACTTCAAATTTCTTGATTTTTGAAGACTTATATTCACTTCAAATTTCATCAGATTATCTTAAGATTTATTCACTTCAATTTTCACCAATTTTTGTGAAAACTTATATTCACTTCAAATTTCATCAGTTTTTGAAGACTTTCACTTCAAATTTCATGGATTATCTTGATTTATATTCATTAAATATTCACAGTTTTAGGAAGACTTATATTCACTTCAAATTTCATCGATTTTTAAGACTTATATTCACTTCAAATTTCTTTAGATTTTCTTAAGATGTATATTCACTTC
Source organism: Vicia sativa (assembly GCA_021764765.1). Lineage (NCBI taxonomy): Eukaryota > Viridiplantae > Streptophyta > Magnoliopsida > Fabales > Fabaceae > Vicia > Vicia sativa. The sequence goes on along the minus strand of CM038792.1, from coordinate 86,762,285 downwards.
AATTTTCATATGATTTTTGAAGACTTATATTCACTTCAAACTTCATCAGTTTTTTGAAGACTTATATTCACTTCAATTTCATCAGTTTTAGAAGACTTATATTCATTCAAATTTCATTAGATTGCTTAAGATGTATGTTCATTAAATTTTCATAAGATTTTTGAAGACTTATATTCACTTCAAATTTCATCGAATTTTGAAGTCTAATCACTTCAATTTCTTCAGATTTTTTAGAAGACTTATATTCACTTCAAATTTCATTGATTATCTTGATTTATATTTACTTCAATTTTCACCAATTTTTTGAAGACTTATATTCACTTCAAACTTCATGATTTTGAGAAGACTTATATTCACTTCAAATTTCATTAGTTATCTTGATTATATTCCTTAAATATTCTGATTTAGGAAGACTTATATTCACTTCAAATTTCATCAGATTTTTAGACTTATATTCACTTCAAATTTCTTTAGATTTTCTTAAGATGTATGTTCTTCAATTTTCATATGATTTTTGAAGACTTATATTCACTTCAAACTTATTGATTTTTGAAGACTTATATTCACTTCAAATTTCATAGATTTTAAGAAGACTTATATTCATTCAAATTTCATTAGATTATCTTAAGATGCCAAATTTTCATTAAGATTTTTGAAGATTTATATTACTTCAAACTTCATCGAGATTTTTGAAGTATATTCACTTCAAATTTCATCGATTTTACGAAGACTTATATTCACTTCAATTTCATCAGATTATCTTAGATTTATATTCACTTCAATTTTCTTTTTTGAAAACTTATATTCACTTCAACTTCATCCAGTTTTACGAAGACTTATATTCACTTCAAATTTCATCAGTTATCTTGATTTATGTTCACTAAATATTCACAGTTTTATGAAGACTTATATTCACTTCAAATTTCTTGATTTTTGAAGACTTATATTCACTAATTTCATCGATTATCTTAAGATTTATGTTCACTTCAATTTTCATAATTTTTGAAAACTTATATTCACTTCAAACTTCATCAGTTTTGAGAAGACTTATATTCACTTCAAATTTCATCAGATTATCTTAGATTGTATTCAATAAATATTCACAGTTTTAGGAGACTTATATTCACTAAATTTCATGATTTTTTAAAGACTTATATTCACTTCAAATTTCTTTAGATTTTCTTAAGAGATGTATATTCACTTCAATTTTCATGATTTTTTGAAGACTTATATTCACTTCAAACTTCATCAGATTTTTGAAGACTTATATTCACTTCAAATTTCATGTTGATTTTACGAAGACATATATTCATTCAAATTTCATTAGATTGTCTTAAGATGTATGTTCACTTAAATTTCATAAGATTTTTGAAGATTTATATTCACCAAATTTCATCAGTTTTTTGAAGACTTATATTCACTTCAAATTTCATCAGTTTACGAAGACTTATATTCACTTCAATTTCATCGGATTATCTTAAGATTTATATTCTTTAATTTTCACCAATTTTTTGAAAACTTATATTCACTTCAAACTTCATCAGTTTTAAGAGACTTATATTCACTAAATTTCATTGATTATCTTGATTTATATTCACTTAAATTTCACGATTTTGAAGACTTATATTCACTTCAAATTTCTTGATTTTTGAAGACTTATATTCACTTCAAATTTCATGATTATCTTAAGATTTATATTCACTTCAATTTTCACCAATTTTTGAAAACTTATATTCACTTCAACTTCATCAGTTTTTGAAGACTTATATTCACTTCAATTTCATCGGATTATCTTGATTTATGTTCATTAAATATTCATAGATTTTAGGAGACTTATATTCACTTCAAATTTCATTGATTTTTTTAAAGACTTATATTCACTTCAATTTCATTAGATTTTCTTAAGATGTATGTTCACTTCATTTTCATAAGATTTTTGAACTTATATTCACTCAAACTTCATGATTTTTGAAGACTTATATTCACTTCAAATTTCATCAGTTTTACAGACTTATATTCATTCAATTTCATTAGATTAGCTTAAGATGTATATTCACTTAATTTTCATAAGATTTTTGAAGACTTATATTCACTTCAACTTCATGATTTTTGAAGACTTATATTCACTTCAATTTCTTGATTTTTGAAGACTTATATTCACTTCAAATTTCATGATTATCTTAAGATTTATGTTCACCAATTTTCACCAATTTTGTGAAGACTTATATTCACTTCAAACTTCATCAGATTTTCGAAGACTTATATTCACTTCAATTTCATGGATTATCTTGATTTATGTTCACTGTATTCACGAGATTTTAGGAAGACTTATATTCACTTCAAATTTCATCAGTTTTTAAAGACTTATATTCACTTCAATTTCTTTAGATTTTCTTAAGATGTATATTCACTTCAATTTTCATATGATTTTTTGAAGACTTATATTCATTCAAACTTCATCAGATTTTTGAAGACTTATATTCACTTCAATTTCATCAGTTTTACGAAGACTTATATTCATTCAAATTTCATTAGATTATCTTAAGATGTATATTCACTTAAATTTTCATAGATTTTTGAAGACTTATATTCACTTGAACTTCATCAGTTTTTTGAAGCAATATTCACTTCAATTTCTTGATTTTTGAGACTTATATTACTTCAAATTTCATTGGATTATCTTAGATTATGTTCACCAATTTTCACCAGATTTTTGAAAACTTATATTCTTCAAATTTCATCAGTTTTGAGAAGACTTATATTCACTTCAAATTTCATCAGATTATCTTCAGATTTATGTTCACTTAAATATTCACCAGATTTTAGGAAGACTTATATTCACTTCAAATTTCATCAGATTTTTTAAAGACTTATATTCACTTCAAATTTCTTTAGATTTTCTTAAGATGTATGTTCACTTCAATTTTCATATGATTTTTTGAAGATATTCAATTCAAACTTCATCGATTTTTGAGACTTATATTCACTTCAAATTTCAGCCAGTTTACGAAGACTTATATTCATTCAAATTTCATTAGATTATCTTAAGATGTATGTTCTTAATTTTCATAAGATTTTTGAAGACTTATATTCACTTCAAACTTCATCAGATTTTTGAAGTCTAATATTCACTTCAAATTTCTTCAAATTTTTGAAGACTTATATTCACTTCATTTCTTGATTATCTTAAGATTTATGTTCACTTCAATTTTCACCAATTTTTGTGAAAACTTATATTCACTTCAAACTTCATCAGTTTTGAAGACTTATATTCACTTAATTTCATTAGATTATCTTGATTTATATTCACTTAAATATTCAGATTTTAGGAAGACTTATATTCACTTCAAATTTCATCAGTTTTTAAAGACTTATATTCACTTCAAATTATTTAGATTTTCTTAAGATGTATGTTCACTTCAATTTTCATATGATTTTTGAAGACTTATATTCAATTCACTTCATCGAGATTTTTGAGACTTATATTCACTTCAATTTCATCGGTTTTACGAAGACTTATATTCATTCAAATTTCATTAGATTATCTTAAGATATGTACACTTAAATTTTCATAGATTTTTGAAGATTTATATTCACTTCAAACTTCATGAGATTTTTGAAGTCTTATATTCCTTCAAATTTCATCGGTTTTTACGAAGACTTATATTCACTTCAAATTTCATTAGATTATCTTAAGATTTATGTTCACTTCAATTTTCATCAATTTTTTGAAAACTTATATTCACTTCAAACTTCATGATTTTCGAAGACTTATATTCACTTCAAATTTCATGATTATCTTGATTATGTTCACTTCAAATATTCATAGGATTTATGAAGACTTATATTCACTTCAAATTTCTTGATTTTTGAAGACTTATATTCACTTCAATTTCATTAGATTATCTTAAGATTTATGTTCACTTCAATTTTCATAATTTTGTGAAGACTTATATTCACCAAATTTCATCGATTTTTGAGAAGACTTATATTCACTTCAATTTCATTAGTTATCTTGATTTATATTCACTTAAATATTCATTTGATTTTAGGAAGACTTATATTCATAAATTTCATAGATTTTTAAGACTTATATTCACTAAATTTCTTTAGATTTTCTTAAGATGTATATTCACTTCAATTTTCATATGATTTTTGAAGACTTATATTCACTTCAAATTTCATCAGTTTTTTGAGACTTATATTCACTTCAAATTTCATGATTTTAGAAGACTTATATTCACTTCAAATTTCATTAGATTATCTTAAGATGTATGTTCATAAATTTTCATAAGATTTTTGAAGACTTATATTCACTTCAAATTTCATGATTTTGAAGTCTTATATTCACTAATTTCTTGATTTTGAAGACTTATATTCACTTCAAATTTCATCAGATTATCTTAAGATTTATATTCACTTCAATTTCATCAATTTTTGTGAAAACCTATATTCACTAAACTTCATGATTTTGAAAGACTTATATTCACTTCAATTTCATTAGTTATCTTGATTTATATTCACCAAATATTCACAGTTTTAGGAAGACTTATATTCACAAATTTCATCAGTTTTTAAAGACTTATATTCACTTCAAATTTCTTTAGATTTTCTTAAGATGTATGTTCACTTCAATTTCATATGATTTTTGAAGACTTATATTCATTCAAACTTCATCGATTTTTGAAGACTTATATTCACTTCAATTTCATCAGTTTAGAAGACTTATATTCATTCAAATTTCATTAGATTATCTTAAGATGTATGTTCACTTAAATTTCATTAAGATTTTTGAAGACTTATATTCATGAACTTCATCGATTTTTGAAGTCTAATATTCATAAATTTCTTGATTTTTGAAGACTTATATTCACCAATTTCATAGTTATTGATTTATATTCACTTCAATTTCACCAATTTTGTGAAAACCTATATTCACAAAACTTCATTGATTTTGATTATATTCACTTGTTTCATCAGTTATCTTGATTTATGTTCATTAAATATTCATAAGTTTTAGGAAGACTTATATTCACTTCAATTTCATCAGTTTTTAAGACTTATATTCACTTCAAATTTCTTTAGATTTTCTTAGATGTATGTTCACTTCAATTTCATATGATTTTTGAAGACTTATATTCACTTCAAACTTCATCGATTTTTGAAGACTTATATTCACTTCAAATTTCATGAGTTTTACGAACTTATATTCATTCAAATTTCATTAGATTATCTTAAGATGTATGTACCTTAAATTTTCATAAGATTTTGAAGATTTATATTCACTTCAAACTTCATCAGTTTTTGAAGTCTTATATTCACTTCAAATTTCATCAGTTTTAAGACTTATATTCACTTCAAATTTCATCAGATTATCTTAAGATTTATGTTCACTTCAATTTTCACCAATTTTTTGAAAACTTATATTCACTTCAACTTCATCGATTTTAAAGACTTATATTCACTTCAAATTTCATGATTATCTTGATTTATGTTCACAAATATTCACGGATTTTATGAGTCTTATATTCACTTCAATTTCTTGATTTTTGAGACTTATATTCACTTCAATTTCATGATTATCTTAAGATTTATGTTCACTTCAATTTTCACCAATTTTTGAGAAACCTATATTCACTTCAACTTCATGATTTTGAGAAGACTTATATTCACTTCAATTTCATTAGTTATCTTGGTTTATTTCCTTAAATATTCACGGATTTTAGGAAGACTTATATTCACTTCAAATTTCATTGATTTTTAATGACTTATATTCACTTCAAATTTCTTTAGATTTTCTTGAATGTATGTTCACTTCAATTTCATATGATTTTTGAAGACTTATATTCAATTCAAACTTCATCGATTTTTTGAAGACTTATATTCACTTCAAATTTCATGAGTTTTAGAACTTATATTCAATTCAAATTTCATTAGATTAGCTTAAGATGTATGTTCACTTAAATTTTCATAGATTTTTGAAGACTTATATTCCTTCAACAATGATTTTTGAAGTCTTATATTCACTTCAAATTTCTTAGATTTTTGAAGACTTATATTCTTCAAATTTCATTAGATTATCTTAAGATTTATGTTCACTTCAATTTTCACCAATTTTTGTGAAAACCTATATTCACTTCAAACTTCATCAGATTTTCGAGAAGACTTATATTCACTTCAATTTCATAGATTATCTTAGATTATATTTACTTAAATATTCACCAGTTTTAGGAAGACTTATATTCACTTCAAATTTCATCAGATTTTTAAAGACTTATATTCACTTCAAATTTCTTTAGATTTTCTTAAGATGTATGTTCACTTCAATTTTCATATGATTTTTGAGGACTTATATTCACTTCAAACTTCATCAGTTTTTGAAGACTTATATTCACTTCAAATTTCATGATTTTTAAGACTTATATTCACTTCAAATTTCATTAGATTATCTTAAGATGTATGTTCACTTAAATTTTCATAAGATTTTTGAGACTTATATTCACTTCAACTTCATCGATTTTTGAAATTATATTCACTTCAAATTTCTTGATTTTTGAAGACTTATATTCACTTCAAATTTCATCAGTTATCTTAAGATTTATATTCACTTCAATTTTCACCAATTTTTGAAAACTTATATTCACTAAATTTCATCGATTTTAGAACATATTCACTTCAATTTCATAAGATTCTTGAGTTATGTTCACCAAATATTCACGATTTTTAGAAGACTTATTCACTTCAAATTTCATGATTTTTGAACTTATATTCACTTCAAATTTCTTTAGATTTTCTTAAGATGTATATTCCTTCATTTTCATATGATTTTTGAAGACTTATATTCATTCAATTTCATTGGTTTTTGAAGACTTATATTCACTTCAAATTTCATCAGTTTTTAGAAGACTTATATTCAATTCAAATTTCATTAGATTATCTTAAGATGTATGTACCTTAAATTTTCATAATTTTTTGAGATTATATTCACTTCAACTTCATCAGTTTTTGAGACTTATATTCACTTAAATTTCATCGATTTTACGAAGACTTATATTCACTTCAAATTTCATGGATTATCTTAAGATTTATGTTCACTTCAATTTTCACAATTTTTTTGAAAACCTATTTCACTTCAAACTTTATCTGATTTAGAGACTTATATTCAATTTCGCCAGTTATCTTGGTTATGTTACTTAAATATTCACAGTTTTTGAAGTCTTATATTCACTTCAAATTTCTTGATTTTTGAAGACTTATATTCACTAATTTCATCGGATTATCTTAAGATTGTTCACTTCAATTTTCAGAATTTTTTGTGAAACTATATTCACTTCAAACTTCATTGATTTTGAGAGACTTATATTCACTTCAAATTTCATCAGATTATCTTGATTTATATTCTTAAATATTCATCAGATTTTAGGAGACTTATATTCACTTCAAATTTCATCAGTTTTTAAAGACTTATATTCACTTCAAATTTCTTTAATTTTCTTAAGATGTATATTCACTTCAATTTCATTTGTTTTTTGAAGACTTATATTCAATTGAAATTTCATCAGATTTTTGAAGACTTATATTATTCACTTAATTTCATGGATTTTGAAGACTTATATTCAATTCAAATTATTAGATTAGCTTAAGATGTATGTTCACTTAAATTTTCATAAGATTTTTGAAGACTTATATTCACTTCAAACTTCATCATTTTTTGAAGACTTATATTCACTTCAAATTTCTTGATTTTGAAGACTTATATTCACTTCAATTTCATCGATTATCTTAAGATTTATGTTCACTTCAATTTTCACCAATTTTTGTGAAAACCTATATTCACTAACTTCATGATTTTGAGAAGACTTATATTCATAATTTCATCAGTTATCTTAGATTTATATTCCTTCAATATTCACGATTTTAAGAACTTATATTCACTAATTTCATCAGTTTTTAAAGACTTATATTCACTTAAATTTCTTTAGATTTTCTGGATTATATTCCTTCAATTTCATATGATTTTTTTAGAAGACTTATATTCATTCAAACTATTCAGTTTTGAAGACTTATATTCACTTCAATTTCATGATTTTACGAAGACTTATATTCACTTCAAATTTCATTAGATTATCTTAAGATGTATGTTCACTTAAATTTTCATAAGATTTTTGAAGACTTATATTCACTTCAACTTCATCAGTTTTTGAAGTCTAATATTCACTTCAAATTTCTTGATTTTTGAAGACTTATATTCACTTCAAATTTCATGATTATCTTAAGATTTATATTCACTTCAATTTTCACCAATTTTTTGTGAAAACTTATATTCACTTCAAACTTCATGAGTTTCGAGACTTATACCAATTTCATCAGTTATCTTGGATTTATGTTCCTTAAATATTCACAGATTTTAGGAGACTTATATTCACTTCAATTTCATCGATTTTTAAAGACATATTCACTTCAAATTTCTTTAGATTTTCTTAAGATGTATATTCACTTCAATTTTCATATGATTTTTTGAAGCTTATATTCACTTCAAACTTCATCGATTTTTGAGACTTATATTCACTTCAATTTCATCAGTTTTAGAAGACTTATATTCATTCAAATTTCATTAGATTATCTTAAGATGTGTACACTAAATTTCATAAGATTTTTGAAGATTTATATTCACTTCAAATTTCATCAGTTTTTGAAGTCTTATATTCACTTCAATTTCATCAGATTTTAGAAGACTTATATTCACTTCAAATTTCATCGATTATCTTAAGATTTATATTACTTTAATTTTCACCAATTTTTGAAAACTTATTCACTTCAAACTTTCGAGTTTTGAAGACTTATATTCACTTCAAATTTCATGATTATCTTGATTTATGTTCACTAAATATTCACAGATTTTAGAAGACTTATATTCACTTCATTTCTTGATTTTTGAAGACTTATATTCACTAATTTCATGATTATCTTAAGATTTATATTCACTTCAATTTTCAATTTTTGTGAAAACTTATATTCACTTCAAACTTCATGATTTTTCGAAGACTTATATTCACTTCAATTTCATTAGATTATCTTGATTTATGTTCACTTAAATATTCATAAGATTTTTTGGGACTTATATTCACTTCAAATTTCATCAGATTTTTTAAGACTTATATTCACTTCAAATTTCATTAGATTTCTTAAGATGTATATTCCTTCAATTTTCATATGATTTTTTGAGACTTATATTCATTGAAACTTCATCGATTTTTGAAGACTTATATTCACTTCAATTTCATCAGTTTTAAGACTTATATTCATTCAAATTTCATTAGATTGCTTAAGATGTATGTTCTTAAATTTTCATAAGATTTTTGAAGACTTATATTCACTTCAAACTTCATCGATTTTTGAAGTCTTATATTCACTAATTTCTTGATTTTTGAAGACTTATATTCACTTCAAATTTCATCAGATTATCTTAGATTTATGTTCACTTCAATTTTCACCAATTTTTGAAGACTTATATTCACTTCAAACTTCATCGATTTTTAAGACTTATATTCACTAAATTTCATTGATTATCTTGATTTATGTTCCTTAAATATTCATAGATTTTAGGAAGACTTATATTCACACAAATTTCATCAGTTTTAAGACTTATATTCACTTCAAATTTCATTAGATTTTCTTAGATTATATGTTCACTTCAATTTTCATATGATTTTTGAAGACTTATATTCATTCAAACTTCATCGATTTTTGAAGACTTATATTCACTTCAAATTTCATCGATGATTTTACGAAGACTTATATTCACTTCAAATTTCATTAGATTATCTTGAATCTATATTCACTTAAATTTTCATAGATTTTTGAAGACTTATATTCACTTCAAACTTCATCAGATTTTTTGAAGACTAATATTCACTTCAAATTTCATGATTTTTGAAGACTTATATTCTTCAAATTTCATCAGATTATCTTAAGATTTATGTTCACTTCAATTTTCACCAATTTTTGTGAAAACCTATATTCACTTCAAATTTCAGGATATTGAGAAGACTTATATTCTTCAATTTCATCAGTTATCTTGATTATATTCACTTCAATTTTCACAGATTTTAGGAAGACTTATATTCACTTCAAATTTCATGATTTTTTAAGACTTATATTCACTTCAAATTTCTTTAGATTTTCTTAAGATGTATGTTCACTTCAATTTTCATATGATTTTTGAAGACTTATATTCATTCAAACTTCATCAGTTTTTTGAAGACTTATATTCACTTCAAATTTCATGATTTTACGAAGACTTATATTCATTCAAATTTCATTAAGATTATCTTAAGATGTATATTCACTTAAATTTTCATAAGATTTTTTGAAGATTTATATTCACTTCAAACTTCATCAGTTTTTGAAGTCTTATATTCACTTCAAATTTCATGATTTACGAAGACTTATATTCTTAATTTCATCAGTTATCTTAAGATTTATGTTCTTTAATTTTCATAATTTTTTGAAGACTTATATTCACTTCAAACTTCATCAGTTTTCGAGAGACTTATATTCACTTCAAATTTCATCAGATTATCTTAAGATTTATATTCACTTAAATATTCACCAGTTTTATGAAGACTTATATTCACTTCAAATTCTTGATTTTTGAACTTATATTCACTTCAAATTTCATCAGTTATCTTAAGATTTATGTTCACTTCAATTTTCACCAATTTTGTGAAAACTATATTCACTTCAAATTTCATCGATTTTAAGACTTATATTCACCAAATTTCATAGATTATCTTGATTATGTTCACTTAAATATTCACGATTTTGGGAGACTTATATTCACTTCAAATTTCATCAGTTTTTTAAAGACTTATATTCACTTCAAATTTCTTTAGATTTTCTTAAGATGTATGTTCACTTCAATTTTCATATGATTTTTGAAGACTTATATTCACTTGAAACTTCATCGATTTTTGAAGACTTATATTCACTTCAAATTTCATCAGTTTTACGAAGACTTATATTCATTCAAATTTCATTAGATTAACAGATGTATTCCTTCATTTTCATAAGATTTTTGAAGACTTATATTCACTTGAACTTCATCAGATTTTTGAAGTCTTATATTCACTTCAAATTTCATGATTTTTGAAGACTTATATTCACTTCAAATTTCATTGTTATCTTAAGATTTATGTTCACTTCAATTTCATCAATTTTTTGAGAAACTTATATTCACTTCAAACTTCATCAGTTTTGGAAGACTTATATTCACTTCAATTATGATTATCTTAGATTTATGTTCACTTAAATATTCACTAAGTTTTGAAGACTTATATTCACTTCAAATTTCATCAGATTTTTAAGACTTATATTCACTTCAAATTTCATTAGATTTTCTTAAGATGTAATGTTCACTTCAATTTTCATATGATTTTTGAAGACTTATATTCAATTCAAATTTCATCGATTTTTTGAAGACTTATATTCACTTCAATTTCATGGATTTTTACGAAGACTTATATTCACTTCAAATTTCATAGATTATCTTAGATGTATGTTCACTTAAATTTTCATAAGATTTTTGAGAAGACTTATATTCACTGAATTTCATGATTTTTAAGAATATTCACTTCAAATTTCTTGATTTTTTGACTTATATTCACTTCAAATTTCAATACAGTTATCTTAAGATTTATGTTCACTTCAATTTTTCATAATTTTTTGAAACCTATATTCACTTCAACTTCATTGATTTTAGAAGACTTATATTCACTTCAAATTTCTTGATTATCTTGATTTATGTTTCACTTAAATATTCACGATTTTAGGAAGACT
>CM038792.1:86733941-86750347 GCA_021764765.1 Vicia sativa | reverse complement strand
TTATATTCACTTCAAATTTCATCGGATTATCTTAAGATTTATATTCACTTCAATTTTCTCCAGATTTTCTGAAGACTTATATTCACCTCAAATTTCTTCAGATTTTCTGAAGACTTATATTCACTTAAAATTTCCCTAGATTTTTTGAAGACCTATATTCGCATCAATTTTAACATTATTTTCTGAAGACTTATATTCACTTCAAATTTCATCAGATTTTTTAAGATGTATGTTCACTTCAATTTACATAAAATTTTTTGAAGACTTATATTCACTTCAAATTTCATCAGATTTTCTAAAGACTTATATTCATTACAAATTTCATCAGATTATCTTAAGATGTTTGAAGACTTATATTCACTTCAAATTTCATCTAATTTACTGAAGACTTGTATTCACTTAAAGTTTCACCAAATTTTATGAAGATTAATGTTCACTTCAAATTTCAGAAGATTTTTTTTAAGATTTATATTTCCTTCAAATTTCATTAGACTTTCTTAAGACTTATCTTCACTTCAAATTTCATCAGATTATCTTCAGATGTATGTTCACTTCAATTTACATAAGATTTTTAAGAGACTTATATTCATTTCAAATTTCATTAGATTATCTTAATATGTATGTTCACTTCAATTTTCACTAGATTTTTTGAAGACTTATATTCACTCCAAATTTCTCCTGATTTTCTATAGTCTTATATTTACTTCAAATTTCATCATATTATCTTAAGATTTATTTTTATTTCCATTTTCACAAGATTTTCTGTAGACTTATATTCACTTCAAATTTCATCTGATTTTTTTGAAGACTTTTATTCACTTCAAATTTCATCTGATTTTCTAAAGAATTATATTCACTTCAAATTTCATTAGATTATCTTAAGATGTATGTTCACTTCAATTTTCATAAGATTTTTTGAAGACTTATATTCACTTCAAACTTCATCAGATTTTCTGAAGACTTATATTCACTTCAAATTTCATTAGGTAATCTTAAGATGTATGTTCACTTCAATTTTCACCAGATTTTCTGAAGACTTATATTCACTACAGATTTCATCAGATTTTCTGAAGACTTATATTCACTTCAAATTTCATCTGATTATCTGAAGATTTATGTTCACTTTAAATTTCACCAAATTTTTTGAAGACTTATATTCACTTAAAATTTCATCTGATTTTTTGAAGAATTATATTCACTTAAATGTTCATCAGATTTTTTGAAGACTTATATTCACTTTAAATTTCATCAGATTTTCTTAAGATGTATGTTCACTTCAATTTTCATAAGGTTTTTGAAGACATATATTCACTTCGAACTTCATCAGATTTTCTGAAGACTTATATTCACTTCAAATTATATCAGATTATCTTAAGATTTATGTTCACTTCAATTTTCATTAGATTTATTGAAAGACTTATATTCATTTCAAATTTCATCAGATTATCTGAAGACTTATTATATGTGCTTCAAATTCCATCATATTTTCTAAATATTTATATTCACTTCAAATTTATCAGATTATCATAAGATTTTTGTTCACTTCAATTTCACCATATTTTTTGAAGACTTATTTTAACTTCAAACTTCATCAGATTTTTTGAAGACTTATATTCACTTCAAATTTCACCAAATTTTCTGAAGATTTATAGTCACTTCAAATTTCATCAGATTTTTTTAAGATTTATATTTCCTTCGAATTTCATTACAATTTCTGAAGACTTACATTAACTACAAATTTTAATCAAATTATCTTAAGATGTATGTTCACTTCAATTTTCATAAGATTTTCTGAAGACTTATATTCACTTCAAATGTAATCAGATTATCTTAAGATTTATGTTCACTTCAATTTTCACCTGATGTTTTGAAGATTTATATTCACTTCAAATTTCACCAGATTTTCTAAAGACTTATATTCATTTCAAATTTCATGAGATTTTCTGAAGACTTATATTCACTTCAAATTTCAGATTTTTTGAAGCTATATTCACTTCAAATTTCATTAGATTTTTCTAAGACTTATATTCACTTCAATTTTTACAAGATATTTTTTGAAGACTTATTTTCACTTCAAACTTCATCAGATTTTCTGAAGACTTATATTCACTTAAAATTTCATTAGATTATATTAAGATTTATGTTCACTTCAATTTTCACCCGATTTTCTAAAGACTTATATTCACTTAAATTTCATCAGATTTTCTAAAGACTTATATTCACTTCAAATTTCATCAGATTTTCTGAAGAGTTATATTCACTTCAAATTTATCAGATTATCTTAAGATTTATGTTCACTTCAATTTTCACCTTATTTTCTGAAGACTTATATTCACTTCAAATTTCATCAGATTCTTTGAAGACTTAGATTCACCTCAATGTTCATCATATTTTTCAAAGACTTATATTCACTTCAAATTTCATCAGATTTTCTAAAGAATTATATACACTTCAAATTTCATTAGATTATCTTAAGATGTATGTTCACTTCAATTTTCATAAGATTTTTTGAAGACTTATATTCACTTCAATTTCACGGTTTTTAAGACTTATATTCACTTCAAATTTCATTAGATTATCTTAAGATGTATATTCACTTCAATTTTCATCGAATTTTGAAGACTTATATTCACTTAATTTCATCAGATTTTTGAAGACTTATATTCACTTCAAATTTCATCAGATTATCTGAAGATTTATGTTCACTTTAAATTTCACCAGATTTTCTTAAGACTTATATTCACTTAAAATTTCATCTGATTTTTTGAAGAATTATATTCACTTCAAAGTTCATCATATTTTTTGAAGACTTATATTCACTTCAAATTTCATCAGATTTTCTTAAGATGTATGGTCACTTCAATTTTCATAAGATTTTTGAAGACTTATATTCACTTCAATTTCATGATTTACGAAGACTTATATTCACTTCAAATTATATCAAATTATCTTAAGATTTATGTTCACTTCAATTTTCATCAGATTTATTGAAAAACTTATATTCATTTCAAATTTCATCAGATTTTATGAAGACTTATATGTGTTTCAAATTTTATCATATTTTACGAAGATTTATATTCACTTCAAATTTCATCGTTATCTTAGATTTATATTCACTTCAATTTTCACTATATTTTGAAGACTTATATTCACTTCAAATTTCATAGATTTTTGAAGACTTATATTCACTTCAAATTTCACAAAATTTTACGAAGACTTATATTCACTTCAAATTTCATCGATTTTTTAAGACTTATATTCCTTCAAATTTCATTAAATTTTTAGACTTATATTCACTTCAAATTTCATCAAATTATCTTAAGATGTATATTCACTTCAATTTTCATAAGATTTTAGAGACTTATATTCACTTCAATTTCATCAGTTTTCTTAAGATTTATGTTCACTTCAATTTTCACCTGATGTTTTGAAGATTTATATTCACTTCAAATTTCACCAGATTTTCTAAAGACTTATATTCATTTCAAATTTCATCCGATTTTCTGAAGACTTATATTCACCTCAAATTTCATCAGATTTTTTCAATAGCTATATTCACTTCAAATTTATTAGATTATCTAAAGATTTATGTTCACTTCAATTTTTACAAGATTTTTGAAGACTTATTTTCACTTCAAACTTCATCAGATTTTCTGAAGACCTATATTCACTTCAAATTTCATTAGATTATATTAAGATTTATGTTCACTTCAATTTTCACCCGATTTTCTGAAGACTTATATTCACTTAAATTTCATCAGATTTTCTAAAGACTTATATTCACTTCAAATTTCATCAGATTTTCTGAAGAGTTATATTCACTTCAAATTTATCAGATTATCTTAAGATTTATGTTCACTTCAATTTTCACCTTATTTTCAGAAGACTTATATTCACTTCAAATTTCATCAGATTTTTTGAACACTTAGATTCACTTCAATGTTCATCATATTTTTCAAAGACTTATATTCACTTCAAATTTCATCATATTTTCTAAAGAATTATATTCACTTCAAATTTCATTAGATTATCTTAAGATGTATGTTCACTTCAATTTTCATAAGTTTTTTTGAAGACTTATATACACTTCAAACTTCACCAGATTTTTTAAAGACTTATATTCACTTCTAATTTCATTAGATGATCTTAAGATGTATGTTCACTTCAATTTTCATCAGAATTTTTGAAGACTTATATACACTACAGATTTCATCAGATTTTTTGAAGACTTATATTCACTTCAAATTTCATCAGATTATCTGAAGATTTATGTTCATTTTAAATTTCACCAGATTTGCTGAAGACTTATATTCACTTAAAATTTCATCTGATATTTTGAAGAATTATATTCACTTCAAAGTTCATCAGATTTTTTGAAGAGTTATATTCACTTCAAATTTCATCAGATTTTCTTAAGATGTATGTTCACTTCAATTTTCATAAGGTTTTTTGAAGACATATATTTACTTCAAACTTCATCATATTTTTTGAATATTTATATTCACTTCAAATTTATCCGATTATCTTAAGATTTATTTTCACTTCAATTTTCATCATATTTTTTGAAGACTTATTTTCACTTCAAACTTCATCAGATTTTTTGAAGAGTTAAATTCACTTCAAATTTCAACAAATTTTCTGAAGATTTATAGTCACTTCAAATTTCATCAGATTTTTTTAAGATTTATATTTCCTTCAAATTTCATTAGGAATTTCTGAAGACTTACATTAACTACAAATTTTAATCAAATTATCTTAAGATGTATGTTCACTTCAATTTTCATAAGATTTTCTGAAGACTTATATTCACTTCAAATTTAATCAGATTATCTTAAGATTTATGTTCACTTCAATTTTCACCTGATGTTTTGAAGATTTATATTCACTTCAAATTTCACCAGATTTTCTAAAGACTTATATTCATTTCAAATTTCATCCGATTTTCTGAAGACTGATATTCACCTCAAATTTCATCAGATTTTTTCAATAGCTATATTCACTTCAAATTTATTAGATTATCTAAAGATTTATGTTCACTTCAATTTTACAAGATTTTTTTAAGACTTATATTCACTTCAAATTTCATCGATTTTACGAGACTTATATTCATCAAATTTCATTAGATTATCTTAAGATTTATATTCACTTCAATTTCACCGATTTTTGAAGACTTATATTCACTTAAATTTCATCAGATTTTCTAAAGACTTATATTTACTTCAAATTTCATCAGATTTTCTGAAGAGTTATTTTCACTTCAAATTTATCAGATTATCTTAAGATTTATGTTCACTTCAATTTTCACCTCATTTTCTGAAGACTTATATTCACTTCAAATTTCTTCAAATTTTTTGAAGACTTTGATTCACTTCAATGTTCATCATATTTTTCAAAGACTTATATTCACTTCAAATTTCATCAAATTTTCAAAAGAATTATATTCACTTCAAATTTCATTAGGTTATCTTAAGATGTATGTTCACTTCAATTTTCATAAGATTTTTTGAAGACTTATATACACTTCAAACTTCAGCAGATTTTCTAAAGACTTATATTCACTTCTAATTTCATTAGATGATCTTAAGATGTATGTTCACTACAATTTTCATAAGAATTTTTGAAGACATATATTCACTACATATTTTATCAGATTTTTTGAAGACTTATATTCACTTCAAATTTCATCAGATTATCTGAAGATTTATGTTCACTTTAAATTTCACGAGATTTTATGAAGACTTATATTCACTTAAAATTTCATCTGATTTTGAAGACTTATATTCACTTCAAATTTCATCAGTTTTAGAAGACTTATATTCACTTCAAATTTCATCAGATTTCTTAAGATGTATATTCACTTAAATTTTCATAAGATTTTTGAAGACATATATTTACTTCAAACTTCATCAGATTTTCTGAAGACTTATATTCACTTCAAATTATATCAGATTATCTTAAGATTTATGTTCAATTTAAAATTTCATCAGATTTTCTGAAGACTTATATGTGTTTCAAATTTCATCATATTTTCTGAATATTTATATTCACTTCAAATTTATCCGATTATCTTAAGATTTTTGTTCACTTCAATTTTCAATATTTTTTGAAGACTTATTTTCACTTCAAATTTCATCATATTTTTTGAAGACTTATATTCACTTCAAATTTCACCAAATTTTCTAAAGATTTATAGTCACTTCAAATTTCATCAGATTTTTTTAAGATTTATATTTCCTTCAAATTTCATTAGAATTTCTGAAGACTTACATTAACTATAAATTTTAATCAAATTATCTTAAGATGTATGTTCACTTCAATTTTCATAAGATTTTCTGAAGACTTATATTCACTTCAAATTTAATCAGATTATCTTAAGATTTATGTTCACTTCAATTTTCACCTGATTTTTTGAAGATTTATATTCACTTCAAATTTCACCAGATTTTCTAAAGACTTATATTCATTTCAAATTTCATTAGATTTTTTGAATAGCTATATTCACTTCAAATTTATTAGATTATCTAAATATTTATGTTCACTTCAATTTTCACCCGATTTTCTGAAGACTTATATTCACTTAAATTTCATCAGATTTTCTAAAGACTTATATTCACTTCAAATTTCATCAGATTATCTTAAGATTTCTGCTCACTTCAATTTTCACCCGATTTTCTGAAGACTTATATTCACTTAAATTTCATCAGATTTTCTAAAGACTTATATTCACTTCAAATTTCATCAGATTTTCTGAAGACTTATATTCATTTCAAATTTATCAGATTATCTTAAGACTTATATTCATTTCAAATTTCCCTAGATTTTCCGAAGACTTATATTCGTATCAATTTTAACTTGATTTTCATAAAACTTATATTCACTTCAAATTTAATCTAATTTTATGAAGACTTATATTTACTCCAAGTTTCACAAAATTTAATCTAATTTTATGAAGACTTATATTCTTTTCAAATTTCACAAAATTTTCTAAAGATTTATATTCACTTCAAATTTCATCAGATTTTTTTAAGATTTAAATTTCCTTCAAATTTCATTAGATTTTCTGAAGACTTATATTCACCTCACACATTTCATCAGATTATCTTAAGATGTATGTTCACTTCAATTTCATAATATTTTTTGAAGACTTATATTCACTTCAAATTTCATCAGATTTTCAAAGACTTATATTCACTTCAAATTTCATTAGATTATCTTAAGATGTATGTTATATTCACTTCAAATATCATTAGATTTTCAGAATAGTTATATTCACTTCAAATTTATCAGATTATCTTAAGATTTATGTTCACTTCAATTTTTCACCTCATTTTCTGAAGACTTATATTCACTTCAAATTTCTTCAAATTTTTTGAAGACTTTGATTCACTTCAATGTTCATCATATTTTTCAAAGACTTATATTCACTTCAAATTTCATCATATTTTCTAAAGAATTATATTCACTTCAAATTTCATTAGATTATCTTAAGATGTATGTTCACTTCAATTTTCATAAGATTTTTTGAAGACTTATATTCACTTCAAACTTCATCAGATTTTCTGAAGACTTATATTCACTTCAAATTTCATTAGGTAATCTTAAGATGTATGTTCACTTCAATTTTCACCAGATTTTCTGAAGACTTATATTCACCTCAAATTTCTTCAGATTTTCTGAAGACTTATATTCACTTAAAATTTCCCTAGATTTTTTGAAGACCTATATTCGCATCAATTTTAACATTATTTTCTGAAGACTTATATTCACTTCAAATTTCATCAGATTTTTTAAGATGTATGTTCACTTCAATTTACATAAAATTTTTTGAAGACTTATATTCACTTCAAATTTCATCAGATTTTCTAAAGACTTATATTCACTTCAAATTTATCAGATTATCTTAAAACTTATATTCATTTCAAATTTCCCTAGATGTTCCGAAGACTTATATTCGTATCAATTTTAACATGATTTTCATAAAACTTATATTCACTTCAAACTTAATCTAATTTTATGAAGACTTATATTTACTCCAAGTTTCACAAAATTTTCTAAAGATTTATATTCACTTCAAATTTCATCAAATTTTTTAGATTTAAATTTCCTTCAAATTTCATTAGATTTTAAGACTTATATTCACTTAAATTTCATGATTATCTTAAGATGTATATTCACTTCAATTTCATAAGATTTTTGAAGACTTATATTCACTTCAAATTTCATCATTTTCGAAGACTTATATTCACTTCAAATTTCATTAGATTATCTTAAGATGTATGTTATATTCAAATTTCATTAGATTTTGAAGATTATATTCACTTCAAATTTCATTGATTATCTTAAGATTTATATTCACTTCAAATTCACGGATTTTACGAAGATTATATTCACTTCAAATTTCATCTAATTTTAAGACTTATTTCACTTCAATTTCATCAGATATTTTGAAGACTTATATTCACTTCAAATTTCATTATTTTCTAAAGACTTATATTCACTTCAAATTTCATAGATTATATTAAGATATATTCACTTCATTTTTCATAAGATTTTTGAAGACTTATATTCACTTCAAATTTCATGATTTTACGAAGACTTATATTCACTTCAAATTTCATCAGATTATCTTAAGATATATTTTCACTTCAATTTTCATCAGTTTTTCTAAAAACTTATATTCACTTCAAATTTCTTCAGATTATCTTAAGATTTATGGTCACTTCAATTTTCACGAGATTTTCTGATGATTATATTCACTCCAAATTTAATCTGATTTTTTGAAGACTTTTATTCACTTCAATGTTCATCAGATTTTTTGAAGACTTATATTCACTTCAAATTTAATCAGATTTTCTGAAGACTATATTCACTTCAAATTTCATTAGATTATCTTAAGATGTATGTTCACTTCAATTTTCATAAGATTTTTTGAAGACTTATATTCACTTCAAACTTCCAGATTTTACGAAGACTTATATTCACTTCAAATTTCATCAGTTATCTTAAGACTTATATTCACTTCAATTTTCACGATTTTAGAAGACTTATATTCACTCAAATTTCATCAGTTTTCGAAGACTTATATTCACTTCAAATTTCATTAGATTATCTTAAGATTATATTCACTTCAATTTTCATAAGATTTTTGAAGACTTATATTCACTTAAATTTCATCAAATTATCTTAAGGTTATATTCACTTCAATTTTCATAGATTTTTCTTAGACTTATATTCACTTCAAATTTCATTCGATTTTCGAAGACTTATATTCACTTCAATTTCATTAGATTATCTTAAGACTTATATTCACTTCAATTTCATGATTTTTTGAAGACTTATATTCACTCAAATTTCATGGATTTTAGAAGACTTATATTCATTAAATTTTCATTATTATCTTAAGATTTATATTCACTTCAATATTCACGGATTTTACGAAGACTTATATTCACTTCAAATTTCATCGATATTTTGAAGACTTATATTCACTTCAATTTCATCAGTTTTACGAAGACTTATATTCACTTCAATTTCATCGATTATCTTAAAGATTATATTCACTTCAATTTTCATCAGTTTTTTAAAAACTTATATTCACTTCAAATTTCATGATTATCTTAAGACTTATATTCACTTCAATTTCACAGATTTTTGAAGATTATATTCACTTCAAATTTCATCGATTTTTGAAGACTTATATTCACTTCAATTTCATCAGATTTTTGAAGACTTATATTCACTTCAAATTTCATCGATTTTTGAAGACTTATATTCACTTCAAATTTCATTAGATTATCTTAAGATGTATATTCACTTCAATTTTCATAAGATTTTTGAAGACTTATATTCACTTAATTTCATGATTTTACGAAGACTTATATTCACTTCAAATTTCATCAGATTATCTTAAGATTTATATTCACTTCAATTTTCACAGATTTTACGAAGACTTATATTCACTTCAAATTTCATGATTTTCGAAGACTTATATTCACTTCAAATTTCATTAGATTATCTTAAGATATATATTCACTTCAATTTTCATAAGATTTTTGAAGACTTATATTCACTTAAATTTCATCAATTATCTTAAGGTTATATTCACTTCAATTTTCATAGATTTTCTTAGACTTATATTCACTTCAAATTTCATTCGAATTTCGAAGACTTATATTCATTCAAATTTCATTAGATTATCTTAAGATTTATATTCACTTCAAATTTTCATGATTTTTGAAGACTTATATTCACTTAAATTTCACAGTTTTTACGAAGACTTATATTCACTTCAAATTTCTTCATATTATCTTAAGATTTATATTCACTAAAATTTCACGGATTTTACGAAGACTTATATTCACTTCAAATTTCATCGATATTTTGAAGACTTATATTCACTTCAATTTCATCAGTTTTTGAAGACTTATATTCACTTCAAATTTCATAAGATTTTAGAAGACTTATATTCACTTCAAATTTCATTAGATTATCTTAAGATGTATGTTCACTTCAATTTTCATAAGATTTTTTGAAGACTTATATTCACTTCAAATTTCATCAGTTTTCTAAGACTTATATTCACTTCAAATTTCATTATATTATCTTAAGATTATATTCACTTCAATTTCACATTTTACGAAGACTTATATTCACTTCAAATTTCAGTTATATTAAGACTTATATTCACTTCAAATTCATCAGTTTTTCTAAGACTTATATTCACTTCAAATTTCATGATTATCTTAAGATTTATATTCACTTCAATTTTCACGTTTTACGAAGACTTATATTCATTCAAATTTCATGATTTTACGAAGACTTATATTCACTTCAAATTTCATTAGATTATCTTAAGATGTATATTCACTTCAATTTTCATAAGATTTTGAAGACTTATATTCACTTCAAATTTCATAGTTTTCTAAAGACTTATATTCACTTCAAATTTCATGATTATCTTAAGATTTATATTCACTTCAATTTCATGGATTTTTGAAGACTTATATTCACTTCAAATTTCATCATTTTTGAAGACTTATATTCACTTCAAATTTCATCAGTTATCTTAAGATGTATATTCACTTCAATTTTCATAAGATTTTTGAAGACTTATATTCACTTCAAATTTCATCAGTTTTTTGAAGACTTATATTCACTTCAAATTTCATTGATTATCTTAAGATGTATATTCACTTCAATTTCATAAGATTTTGAAGACTTATATTCACTTCAAATTCATTCAGTTTTACGAGACTTATATTCACTTCAATTTCATCAGTTATCTTAAGATTATATTCACTTCAATTTTCACGGTTTTACGAAGACTTATATTCAGGTCAAATTTCATCAGATTCTCTGAAGACTTATATTCACTTCAAATTTCATTAGATTATCTTAAGATATATGTTAACTTCAATTTTCATAAGATTTTTTGAAGTCTTATATTCACATTAAATTTCATCAAATTATCTTAGGATTTATGTTCACTTCAATTTTCACTAGATTTTCATTAGACTTATATTCACTTCAAATTTCATTAGATTTTCTGAAGACTTATATTCACTTCAAATTTCATTAGATTATCTTAAGATTTATGTTCACTTCAATTTTCACATGATTTTTTGAAGACTTATATTCACTTAAAATTTCACCAGATTTTCTGAAGACTTATATTCACTTCAAATCTCTTCATATTATCTTAAGATTTATGTTCACTTCAATATTCACCAGATTTTCTGAAGACTTATATTCACTTCAAATTTCATCTGATATTTTGATGACTTTTATTCACTTCAATGTTGATCAGATTTTTTGAAGACTTATATTCACTTCAAATTACATAAGATTTTCTGAAGACTTATATTCCTTTCAAATTTCATTAGATTATCTTAAGATGTATGTTCACTTCAATTTTCATAAAATTTTTTGAAGACTTATATTCACTTCAAATTTCATCATTTTCTAAGACTTATATTCACTTCAAATTTCATTATATTATCTTAGTTATATTCACTTCAATATTTACGGATTTTACGAAGACTTATATTCACTTCAAATTTCATTATATTAAGACTTATATTCACTTCAAATTTCATCAGATTTTCTAAAGACTTATATTCACTTCAAATTTCTTGATTATCTTAAGATTTATATTCACTTCAATTTTCATAGTTTTAAAGACTTATATTCACTTCAAATTTCATGATTTTTGAAGACTTATATTCACTTCAATTTCATTAGATTATCTAAAGATGTATATTCACTTCAATTTTCATAAGATTTTTGAAGACTTATATTCACTTCAAATTTCATCGATTTTTAAGACTTATATTCACTTCAAATTTCATTGATTATCTTAAGATTTATATTCACTTCAATTTTCACAGTTTTTGAAGACTTATATTCACTTCAAATTTCATCAGTTTTCAAAGACTTATATTCCTTCAAATTTCATTAGATTATCTTAAGATGTATATTCACTTCAATTTTCATAAGATTTTTGAAGACTTATATTCACTTCAAATTTCATCGATTTTTTGAAGACTTATATTCACTTCAATTTCATTAGATTATCTTAAGATGTTTGTTCACTTAAATTTTCATATGATTTTTGAAGACTTATATTCACTTCAAATTTCATCGAGATTTTTGAAGACTTATATTCACTTCAAATTTCATCGAGATTTTACGAAGACTTATATTCACTTCAAATTTCATCGAATATATATTCTTTAATTTTCATTATATTTTTGAAGACTTATATTCACTTCAAATTTCATGATTTTCTAAGACTTATATTCACTTCAAATTTCATTAGATTATCTTAAGATGTTATATTCACTTCAATTTCATAAGATTTTTTAAGACTTATATTCACTTCAAATTTCATCGATTTTAGAAGACTTTATTCACTTCAAATTTCATGATTATCTTAAGATTTATATTCACTTCAATTTATCATTTTGAAGACTTATATTCACTTCAAATTTCATGTTTTCTTAAGACTTATATTCACTTCAAATTTCATGATTTTCTGAAGACTATATTCACTTCAAATTTCATCAGTTATCTTAAAATTATATTCATTCAAATTTCATTGATTTTAAGAGACTTATATTCATTCAATTTTCATAGTTTTACGAAGACTTATATTCACTTCAATTTTAACGATTTTAAGAGACTTATATTCACTTAAAATTTCATCAGATTTTCTAAAGACTTATATTCACTTCAAATTTCATCATATTTTATGAAGAGTTATATTCACTTCAAATTTATCAGATTATCTTAAGATTTATATTCACTTCAATTTTCATAAGATTTTTTGAAGACTTATATTCACTTCAAATTTCATCAGATTTTCTGAAGACTTATATTCACTTCAAATTTCATCAGATTTTTTGAAGACTTTATTTACTTCAATTTTACTGATTTTAGAAGACTTATATTCATTCAATTTCATCAAATTTTAAGACTTATATGCACTTCAAATTTCATCAAATTTTCTGAATAGTTATATTTACTTAAAAGGTATAAGATTATCTTAAGATTTATGTTCACTTCAATATTCCCCAGATTTTCGGAAGACTTATATTCAATTCAAATTTCATCAGATTTGCTGAAGAGTTATATTCACTTCAATTTTTAGAAGATTTTCTGCAGACTTATATTCATATCAATTTTAACCTAATTTTATGAAGACTTATATTCACTTCAAATTTCATCAGATTTTTAAATTATATTCCTTCATTCATTAAATTTTACGAAGACTTATATTCACTTCAAATTTCATCAGTTTTCGAAGTTATTCATTCAATTTCATCAGTTTTACGAAGACTTATTTCACTTCAAATTCACGGATTATCTTAAGTTTATATTCACTTCAAATTTCATCCAGTTATCTTAGATTTGTATATTCACTTCAATTTTCATAAGATTTTGAAGACTTATATTCACTTCAAATTTCAAATTTTAGAAGATTATATTCACTTCAAATTTCATCGGTTATCTTAAATTTATATTACTTAAATTTCATTAGATTTTTACGAATACTTATATTCACTTCAAATTTCATCAGATTATCTTAGAATTATATTCACTTCAAATTTCATCAGTTTTTAGAGACTTATATTCACTTCAATTTCATAGATTTTAAAGACTTATATTCACCAAATTTCATCGATTACGAAGATAGTTATATTCACTTCAAATTTCATCGGATTATCTTGAGACTTATATTCACTTCAAATTTCATGATTTTACGAAGACTTATATTCACTTCAATTTTCACTAGATTTTCTTAAGACTTATATTCATTTCAATTTTTCATTGATTTTTCTAAGAACTTATTCACTTCAAATTTCATCGATTTTCAAAAGACTTATTTCATCAAATTTCATCAGTTTTACGAAGACTTATATTCACTTCAAATTTCATCAGTTTTCGAAGACTTATATTCATTTCAATTTTAACTGATTTTACGAAGACATATTCATTCACAAATTTCATTATATTTTTTAAGACTTATATTCACTTCAAATTTCATCAGTTTTTACGAAGACTTATATTCACTTCAAATTTCATCGGATTATCTTAAGATTTATATTCACCAATTTTCATAAGATTTTTTGAAGACTTATATTCACTTCAAATTTCATCGGATTTTTACGAAGACTTATATTCACTTCAAATTTCATCAGATTATCTTAAGATTTATGTTCACTTCAATTTTCATCAGATTTACTGAAGACTTATATGGATTTCAAATTTTATCATATTTTTTGAAGACTTATATTCACTAATTTCATGATTTTTCAAGACTTATATTCACTTCAAATTTCACCAGTTATCTTAAGATTTATGTTCACTTAAATTTTCATCAGTTTTTGAAGACTTATATTCACTTCAAAATTCATCGAATTTTTGAAGACTTATATTCACTTCAAATTTCATTAGATTTCGAAGAGTTATATTCATTAAATTATCAGATTATCTTAAGATTTATATTTCACCAAATTTTCACCAAATTTTACGAAGACTTATATTCACTTCAAATTTCATCGGTTTTTTAGAAAGACTTATATTCACTTCAATTTTTCAGGTGATTTTCTAAGACTTATATTCATTCAATTTCACCAATTTTATGAAGACTTATATTCACTTCAAATTTCATTGATTTTTTAAATTTATATTTTCTTCAAATTTCATCAGATTTTACGAAGACTTATATTCACTTCAAATTTCATCAGTTATCTTAAGATTTATGTCACCAAATTTCATCAGTTTTTACGAAGACTTATATTTTTCAAATTCCTCGGATTATCTTAAGATTTATGTTCATTTCAATTTCATCGAGAATATCTTAAGATTATATTCACCAATTTTCACAGTTTTTACGAAGACTTATATTCACTTCAAATTTCATCGATTTTCACGAGACTTTATTCACTTCATGTTCATAAGATTTTGAAGACTTATATTCACTTCAAATTTCATGATTTTACGAAGACTTATATTCACTTAATTTTCATTAGATTATCTTAAGATGTATGTTCACTTCAATTTTCATAAGATTATTTGAAGACTTATATTCATTCAATTCATCAATGATTTTTACGAGACTTATATTCACTTCAAATTTCATTAGTTATCTTAAGATTTATATTCACTTCAATTTTCATCGAGTTTTTACGAGACTTATATTCACTTCAAATTTCATCAGATTATCTTAAGACTTATATTCACTTCAAATTTCATTGATTTTACGATGACTTATCACTTCAAATTTGATTTTCTTGAGACTTATATTCATAAGATTTTTGAAGACTTATATTCACTTCAAATTTCATCGGATTTATCTTAAGATTTATATTCACTTCAATTTCACTAGATTTTTCTTTAGACTTATATTCACTTCAAATTTCATTAGATTTTTAAAGACTTATATTCCTTCAATTTTCAGTTTTTGAGACTTATATTCACTTCAATTTCATCAGATTTTACGAAGACTTATATTCACTTCAAATTTCATCATATTATCTTAAGATTTATGTTCACTTCATATTCACGGATTTTTGAAGACTTATATTCACTTCAAATTTCATCTAGTTTTTGAAGACTTATATTCACTTCAATTTCATCAGTTTTTTGAAGACTTATATTCACTTCAAATTTCATCGGATTTTAGAAGACTTATATTCATTCAAATTTCATTAGATTATCTTAAGATGTATGTTCATGATTTTTCATAAGATTTTTTGAAGACTTATATTCATTCAAATTTCATCAGTTTTTACGAGACTTATATTCACTTCAAATTTCATCCGATTATCAAAGATTTATGTTCACTTCAATTTTCATAGATTTTTTGAAGACTTATATTCACTTCAAATTTCATCAGATTTTCT
>CM038792.1:86694999-86733841 GCA_021764765.1 Vicia sativa | reverse complement strand
TTTTCTAAGACTTATATTCACTTCAAATTTCATTAATTATCTTAGATGTTTGTTCACTTCAATTTTCATAAGATTTTTTAAGACTTATATTCACTTCAAATTTATCGATTTTTGAAGACTTTATTCACTTCAAATTTCATGGAGTTATCTTAGATTTATATTCCTTCAATTTATCATATTTTACGAAGACTTATATTCACTTCAAATTTCATCGATTTTCTTGAGTTATATTCACTTCAAATTTCATTGATTTTTACGAAGACTATATTCACTTCAAATTTATCAGATTATCTTAAGAATTATATTCACTTCAAATTTCTTGATTTTAGAAGACTTATATTCACTTCAAATTTCACTAGTTTTACGAAGACTTATATTCCTTCAATTTTAACGATTTTCTGAAGACTTATATTCACTTCAAATTTCATCAGTTTTCTAAAGACTTATATTCACTTCAAATTTCATTGATTTTACGAATCTATTATATTCACTTCAAATTTCTCAGTTATCTTAAGATTTATTTCACTTCAATTTTCATAAGATTTTTTGAAGACTTATATTCACTTCAAATTTCATCGATTTTCTGAAACTTATATTCACTTCAAATTTCATCAGTTTACGAAGACTTATATTCACTTCAATTTTGATTTTAGAAGACTTATATTCATTCAATTTTAACTTCAATTTATGAAGACTTATTCACTTCAAATTTCATCAAATTTTCTGAAGACTTATATTCACTTCAAATTTATAAGATTATCTTAAGATTTATATTCACTTCAAATTATTTGATTTTCGAAGACTTATATTCATTCAAATTTCATGATTTTTGAAGACTTATATTCACTTCAATTTTATAAAGATTTTAAGACTTATATTCATTCAATTTTATCCTAATTTTAGAGACTTATATTCACTTCAAATTTCATCAGATTTTTTTAAGATTTATATTCCTTCAAATTTCATTAGATTTTAGAAGACTTATATTCACTTCAAATTTCATTGATTATCTTAAGATTTATTCACTTCAAATTTCATTGATTTTACGAGACTTATATTCACTTCAAATTTCATCCAGTTTCTTAAGACTTATTTCACTTCAAATTTCATCAGATTATCTTAGATTTATATTCACTTCAATTTTCACTTTTGAAGACTTATATTCACTTCAAATTCATGAATTTACGAAGACTTATATTCACTTAATTTCATCAAGTTTATCTTAAGATTTATGTTGACTTCAAATTTCATTAGATTTTCTGAATAGTTATATTCAATTCAAAGTTATCAGATTATCTTAAGAATTATATTCCCTTCAAATTTCATCAGATTTTCTGAAGACTTATATTCATTTCAATTTTCACTAGATTTTCTGAAGACTTATATTCACTTCAAATTTCATCAGATTTTCTGAATAGTTATATTCACTTCAAAGTTATCAGATTATCTTAAGAATTATATTCACTTCAAATTTCATCAGATTTTCTGAAGACTATTATTCATTTCAATTTTCACTAGATTTTCTTAAGACTTATATTCATATCAATTTTAACCTGATTTTCTAAAGACTTATATTCACTTCAAATTTCATCAGATTTTCAAAAGACTTATATTCACTTCAAATTTCATCAGATTTTCTGAAGACTTATATTCACTTCAAATTTCATCAGATTTTCTGAAGACTTATATTCACTTCAATTTCACGAGTTTTTACGAAGACTTATATTCTTCAATTTCATATATTTTTTAAGACTTATATTCACTTCAAATTTCATGATTTACGAAGACTTATATTCACTTCAAATTTCATCGATTATCTTAAGATTTATATTCCTTCAATTTTCATGAATTTTTGAAGACTTATATTCATCAAATTTCATGATTTTACGAAGACTTATATTCACTTCAAATTTCATCAGTTATCTTAAGATTATATTACTTCAATTTTCATCAGATTTTAAGACTATATTTCTAATTTTATCATATTTTTTGAAGACTTATATTCACTTCAAATTTCATCGGATTTTAGAAGTTATATTCACTTCAAATTTCATTGATTATCTTAAGATTTATATTCACTTCAAATTTTCACGATTTTTGAAGACTTATATTCACTTCAAATTTCCAGAATTTACGAAGACTTATATTCACTTCAAATTTCATTAGATTTTACGAAGACTTATATTCACTTCAAATTTATGAGATTATCTTAAGATTTATATTCCTTAAATTTTCACAAATTTTACGAAGACTTATATTCACTTCAAATTTCATCAGTTTAAGACTTATATTCACTTCAATTTCATGATTTCTAGACTTATATTCACTTCATTTCACCAATTTTATGAAGACTTATATTCACTTCAAATTTCATTGATTTTTAAGATTTATATTCCTTCAAATTTCATTCGGATTTTACGAAGACTTATATTCACTTCAAATTTCATCAGTTATCAAGATTTATATTCACTTCAATTTCACCAGTTTTACGAAGACTTATATTCACTTCAAATTTCATCAGTTATCTTAAGATTTATATTCATTCAAATTTCCTTCAGATATCTTAAGATTTATATTTCACTTCATTTTTCACGGTTACGAGACTTATTCATTCAATTTCATCGATTTACGAAGACTTATATTCATGATTTCATCAGTTTTTTGAAGACTTATATTCACCAAATTTCATCAGTTTTTAAGACTTATATTCACTTCAATTTTCATTAGATTATCTTAAGATTATATTCACTTCATTTTCATAAGATTTTGAAGACTTATATTCACTTCAAATTTCATGGATTTTACGAAGACTTATATTCACTTCAAATTTCATCAGTTATCTTAAGATTTATATTCACTTCAATTTTCATTCAGTTTTTACGAAGACTTATATTCACTTCAAATTTCATGATTATCTTAGATTTATATTCCTTCAATTTCATGATTTTTACGAGACTTATATTCACTTCAAATTTCATCAGTTTTACGAGACTTATATTCATAAGATTTTTGAAGACTTATATTCACTTCAAATTTCATCAGTTATCTTAAGATTATATTCACTTCATTTTCACTAGATTTTTCTTTAGACTTATATTCACTTCAAATTCATTAGATTTTACGAAGACTTATATTCACTTCAATTTTCACAGTTTTTGAGACTTATATTCACTTCAAATTTCATCAGATTTTACGAAGACTTATATTCACTTCAAATTTCATCATATTATCTTAAGATTTATATTCTTCATATTCACGGTTTTTGAAGACTTATATTCACTTCAAATTTCATCGATTTTTGAGACTTTTATTCACTTCAATTTCATCAGATTTTTTGAAGACTTATATTCACTTCAAATTTCATCAGTTTTACGAGACTTATATTCATTCAAATTTCATGATTATCTTGAATGTATATTCACTTCAATTTTCATAAGATTTTTTGAGACTTATATTCACTAAACTTAATCACCAGTTTTACGAAGAAGATTTATATTAACCAAAATTTCATCGATTATCTTAAAATTTATATTCACTTTAATTTTTCACGGATTTTTTGAAGACTTATATTCACTTCAAATTTCTTCAGTTTTCTAAAGACTTATATTCACTTCAAATTTCATTGATTATCTTAAAGGTATATTCCTTCATTTTCATAAGATTTTTGAAGACTTATATTCACTTCAAATTTCATCAGTTTTTGAAGACTTATATTCCTTCAAATTTCATTAGATTATCTTAAGATGTTTATTAGCAAATTTTCCTTATAATTTTACGAGACTTATATCACTGAGATTTAAGATGTTTGTTCACTTATATTTTTCATATGATTGTTCCTTAGATTTTACGAAGACTTATATTCACTTCAAATTTCATCAGATTTTCTAAAGACTTATATTCACCTCAAATTTCATCAGATTATCTTAAGATGTATGTTCACTTCAATTTTCCTAATATATTTTGAAGACTTATATTCACTTCAAATTTCATCAGTTTTACGAAGACTTATATTCACTTCAAATTTCATCCAGTTTTACGAAGACTTATATTCACTTCAAATTTATCAGTTATCTTAAATTATATTCACTTCAAATTTCATGTTGATTTTCTGAAGACTTATATTCATTCAATTTCACCAATTTTAGAAACATATTCACTTCAAATTTCATCGATTTTTTTTTAAATTCATATTTCCTTCAAATTTCATGGTTTAAAGACTTATATTATTTCAATTTCATCAAGTTTCTTAAGACTTATATTCACTTCAAATTTCATCGGATTTTACGAAGACTTATATTCACTTCATATTTATTAGATTATCTTAAGTTATATTCACTTCAATTTTCACGATTTTACGAAGATTATATTCACTTTAAATTTCATCACATTTTCTGAAGACTTATATTTACTTCAATTTTAAGCAGATTATCTGAAGACTTATATTCATATCAATTTTAACCAAATTTTATGACGACTTATATGCACCTCAAATTTCATCAGATTTTCTAAATTGTTATATTTACTTAAAAGTTATCAGATTATCTTATGTTTTATGTTCACTTCAATATTCACCAGATTTTCGGAAGACTTATATTCAATTCAACTTTCATCAGATTTTCTGAAGAGTTATATTGACTTCAATTTTCAGAAGATTTTCTGAAGACTTATATTCATATCAATTTTAACCTAATTTTATAAAGACTTATATTCACTTCAAATTTCATCAGATTTTTTTAAAATTTATATTTCCTTCAAATTTCATCAGATTTTCTGAAGACTTATATTCACTACAAATTTTATCAGATTATCTTAAGATTTATATTCACTTCAAATTTCATCAGATTTTCTGAAGACTTATTTTCACTTCAAATTTCATCAGATTATCTTAAAATTTATGTTCACTTCAATTTTCATCAGATTTTCTGAAGACTTATATGGATTTCAAATTTTATCATATTTTTTGAAGACTTATATTCACTTCAAATTTCATCAGATTTTCTGAAGACTTATTTGCACTTCAAATTTCATCAGATTATCTTAAGATTTATGTTCACTTACAATTTCATCAGAATATCTTAAGATATATGTTCACTTCAATTTTCATAAGATTTTTTGAAGAGTTATATTCACTTCAAACTTCATCCGATTTTCCGAAGACTTATATTCACATCAAATTTCATCAGATTATCTTAAGATTTATGTTCACTTCAATTTTCATCAGATTTTCTGAAGACTTATATGGATTTCAAATTTTATCATATTTTTTGAAGACTTATATTCACTTCAAATTTTATCAGCTTCTCTGAGTAGTTATATTCACTTCAAATTTATCGGATTATCTTAAGATTTATGTTCACTTAAATTTTCACCAGATTTTTTGAAGACTTATTTTCACTTCAAAATTCATCAGATTTTCTGAAGACTTATATTCACTTCAAGTTTCTTTAGATTTTTTGAATAGTTATATTCACTTCAAAGTTATCAGATTATCTTAAGATTTATGTTCACTTAAATTTTCACCAGATTTTCTGAAGACTTATATTCAATTAAAATTTCATCAGTTTTTCTGAAGAGTTATATTCACTTCAATTTTCAGCTGATTTTCTATAGACTTATATTCATATCAATTTTAACCAACTTTTATGAAGACTTATATTCACTTCAAATATCATCAGATTTTTTTAAAATTTATATTTCCTTCAAATTTCATCGGATTTTCTGAAGACTTATATTCACTTCAAATTTCAACAGAATATCTTAAGATTTAGATTCACTTCAAATTTCATCAGATTTTCTGAAGACTTATTTTCACTTCAAATTTCATCAGATTATCTTAAGATTTATCTTCACTTACAATTTCATCAGAATATCTTAAGATATATGTTCACTTCAATTTTCACAGATTTTCTGAAGACTTATATTCACTTCAAATTTCATCGATTTTTGAAGACTTATATTCACTTCATTTCATCAGATTTTTGAAGACTTATATTCACTTCAAATTTCATCGATTTTTACGAGACTTATATTCACTTCAAATTTCATTAGATTATCTTAGATGTATATTCACTTCAATTTTCATAAGATTTTTTGAGACTTATATTCACTTCAAACTTCATCAGATTTTCGAAGACTTATATTCACTTCAAATTTCATTGATTATCTTAAGATTTATTTCACTTCAATTTTCATCGATTTTTGAAGACTTATATTCACTTCAAATTTCTTGATTATCTTAAGATTATATTCACTTCAATTTTCATGATTTTACGAAGACTTATATTCACTCAAGTTTCAATAATTTTAGAAGATTTATATTCATTCAAATTTCATGGATTTTTTAAAGATTATATTTCTTCAAATTTCATAAGATTTTACGAAGACTTATATTCACCAATTTTATCGAGATAATCTTAAGATGTATATTCACTTCAATTTCATAAGATTTTTTGAAGACTTATATTCACTTCAAATTTCATCAGTTTTCTAAGACTTATATTCACTTCAAATTTCATTGATTATCTTAAGATGTATATTCACTTCAATTTTCATAAGATTTTTGAAGACTTATATTCACTTCAAATTTCATCAGTTATCTTAAGATTTATGTTCACTTCAATTTTCACAGATTTTTACGAAGACTTATATTCACTTCAAATTTCATCGATTTTTGAAGACTTTTATTCACTTCAATTTCATCGATTTTTTGAAGACTTATATTCACTTCAAATTTCATCAGTTTTAGAAGACTTATATTCACTTCAATTTCATTGATTATCTTAAGATTTATATTCACTTCAATTTTCATGATTTTTAAGACTTATATTCATTTCAAATTTCATGAGATTTTCACGAAGACTTATTTTCACTTCAAATTTCTTGATTATCTTAAGATTTATATTCACTAATTTTCACAGATTTTAAAGACTTATATTCACTTAAAATTTCATCAGATTTTAGAAGACTTATATTCACTTCATTAATTTTTTGAATAGTTATGTTCACTTCAAATTTATCAGATTATCTCAAGATTTATGTTCACTTCAATTTTCACGGATTTTTGAAGACTTATTTTCCTTCGAAATCCATCATATTTTAAGACATATTCATTCAAATTTCATGGATTATCTTAAGATTTATGTTCACTTCAATTTTCACCAGATTTTCTGAAGACTTATATTCACTTCAATTTTCATAAGATTCTCTGAAGACTTATATTCACTTCAAATTTCATCAGATTATCTTAAGATTTATGTTCACTTCAATTTTCACTAGATTTTCTTTAGACTTATATTCACTTCAAATTTCATTAGATTTTCTGAAGACTTATATTCACTTCAAATTTCATCAGAATATCTTAAGATATATGTTCACTTCAATTTTCATAAGATTTTTTGAAGACTTATATTCACTTCAAACTTCATCATATTTTCTGAAGACTTATATTCACTTCAAATTTCATCATATTATCTTAAGATTTATGTTCACTTCAATATTCACCAGATTTTCTGAAGACTTATATTCACTTCAAATTTCATCTGATTTTTTGATAACTTTTATTCACTTCAATGTTCATCAGATTTTTTGAAGACTTATATTCACTTCAAATCACATCAAATTTTCTAAAGACTTATATTCCATTCAAATTTTATTAGATTATCTTAAGATGTATGTTCACTTCAATTTTCATAATATTTTTTGAAGACTTATATTCACTTCAAACTTCATCAGATTTTCTGAAGATTTATGTTCACTTCAAATTTAATTATATTATCTTAAGATTTATGTTCACTTCAATATTTACCAGATTTTCTGAATAGTTATATTCACTTCAAATTTACCAGATTATCTTAAGATTTATGTTCACTTCAAACATCATAAGATTTTCTAAAGAATTATATTCAATTCAAATTTCTTCAGATTATCTTAAGATTTAAGTTCACTTCAATTTTCACCAGATTTTCTGAAGACTTATATTCATTTCAAATTTCATCAGATTTTCTGAAGACTTATATTCACTTCAAATTTCATCAGATTATCTTAAGATTTATTTTCACTTCAATTTTCATCAGTTTTTCTGAAGACTTATATTCACTTCAAATTTCTTCAGATTATCTTAACAATTATGTTCACTTCAATTTTCATCAGATTTTCTGATGACTTATATTCACTCCAAGTTTCAGCAAATTTTCTGAAGATTTATATTCTATTCAAATTTCATCGGATTTTTTAAAGATTAATATTTCCTTCAAATTTCATAAGATTTTCTGAAGACTTATATTCACTTCGAATTTTATCAGATAATCTTAAGATGTATGTTCACTTTAATTATCATAAGATTTTTTGAAGACTTATATTCACTTCAAATTTCATCAGATTTTCTAAAGACTTATATTCACTTCAAATTTCTTTTGATTATCTTAAGATGTATGTTCACTTCAATTTTCATAAGATTTTCTGAAGACTTATATTCACTTCAAATTTCATCAGATTATCTTAAGATTTATGTTCACCTCAATTTTCACCAGATTTTCTGAAGACTTATATTCACTTCAAATTTCATCTGATTTTTTGAAGACTTTTATTCACTTCAATGTTCATATGATTTTTTGAAGACTTATATTCACTTCAATTTTCATAAGATTTTCTGAAGACTATATTCACTTCAAATTTCATTAGATTTTCTGAATAGTTATATTCACTTCAAATTTCATCAGATTATCTTAAGATTTATGTTCACTTAAATTTTCACCAGATTTTCTGAAGACTTATATTCAATTAAAATTTCATCAAATTTTCTGAAGAGTTATATTCACTTCAACTTTCATTAAATTTTTTGAATAGTTATGTTCACTTCAAATTTATCAGATTATCTTAAGATTTATGTTCACTTCAATTTTCACCAGATTTTTTGAAGACTTATTTTCACTTCAAACATCATCAGATTTTTTGGAGACTTATATGTGTTCGCGTTAAAAGGTGACGCGCTAGAGGATGCGAACGTGAGTTCGGATTCTCTGGCTCGAAACGATTTAAATCTTTTGATTTGATTATAAAGATGCATGAGCATCAAGCTTTATTATTTTCAACACAAGAAGATGATTTAATGATTATGAAGGGAAGGTGAAATACCCTCGATTGATATTGGTATGCGTAATGACTAGCGCAAACTAGGCATAGCGCATTGGGAGATTCGAGTAAGGGGATTGGTATATAAAGGGAATAGATGGAGCACCCTAAATATATGTAGTTATCTGACTTTATATTTGAATCGTTTGATATGTTTGTGTGTTTTAATTGCTATTTCTATGATTGAGAAAGTTTCTCCTTTGGGATTTTAAGAAATAGTAGATTGTGTGGGATTCTTGTTTGTTATTATTGTGCTCATAAAGATCATGGATCTTACATACATATCCTAGTGGGAATCGGGCATTTGTAGCTCGGATCTGAGGGTTCTATGGTTTGTTTGGTGCAGGGGAGATAGAAATTTGCTCGGCAAGGATGAGACCTTGTGCCTACGTATTCTCAAAAGGATGTTGAGAAAGTCAGAGCAATCGTAGTTCCCACTTATGCTAGTGGAAAGCAACGGGATGTTAGTAAGAGACAGACAAATGTCATCTTAATGAAAAATGTATCTAATCTATTTCATCACATACATTTTTGAAAAGTTTGATTGATAAAAATCTTTCATCGTAAGTATTAGGTGTTTTGCTTGAGTATACAAGCGTTACCACTTACATGTTTAAGAAAGATGTTTGAAAAAGATGATTGAATCTTTTAACTGTAAGTATTGGGTGTTTTGCTTGAGTGTACAAGCGTTACCACTTACAGTTAAGAGATGTTTTTGTTTGAAAAGAGTTTGAAATGTTTTGAAAAGTTTTGACTGTATGTGATGTGATAGATGAGATACTTCTTCCATAGAGATGATAGATGTCTAAATCTCGAGGAGAAATTGATTGGATTAAAGGGATGCTTTTAAGAAGCCCGTGGGTCCTTGTATTGTTAGCCCAAGAGGAGGCATTCCGAGGGTCATCGAGGGTCCTTGTATGAAGCTCAAGAGGAAGCTATAGGGTATGGCTGGCTTTGTGTTAAAAGGGATTTCACCGAGAAACCATCCTTTTTTGAATAAGAGAAATTTCACCGGGAAATTTTACTCTCTGGGGATTTTGAAAGTGATTTCACCGAGAAACCATCCTTTCTGGAAGCCCAATAGGAGGCTGTTAAGAGATTTCCTGTCTCTTTCATTGTATGATGCCCAAGAGAAGGCTAAACTCAATGAGGAGTTCTTTTGAACGAAGCCCAAGAGGAGGCTGACTCAACAGGGGAGTGTGTCTTATATGAAGCCTAAGCGGAGGCTAACTCTGCGGGGAGAGTTTCTTTGTATGAAGCCCAAGAGAAGGCTAAACTCTACTCGAGATAAACTATCTTGTATGAAGCTCAAGAGGAAGCTATACTCAGATGAATGAGTTTTCTTATATGAAGCCTAAGAGGAGGCTGACCCATGCTGAGGATGGATTGTCTTGTATAAAGCCCACGCGGAGGCTAACTAATGGGGAACCTATTGATTAGTCTAATTGTTATGTTATGATTAGACAGTTTGTATAAACAGGTGTGTGTGTGTGTGTGTGTGTGTGTGACATGTATTCACAGGAGTTTATGAAGGAAATATAAACAATGCATGATGTTTATTTACAGGAGTTTATGAAGGAAATATCAATAAGTATCTGTGAAACGAACGTTTAAAACGAGCGCAACTTGATTGTTTACAAGTTTGAACTGTGTACAAAGAAATGAATATGTACCCGAATGAGTTTTTATGTACAGAAAAAGATGAATGTACATAGGAGGGTTGGGACTTACACCGTAAGGGAGGCCCATTGGCTGAAGCGATTTCACGAGGGAATAATGCTCCTTTCAATACCAATGGTATTCAGTGTAAAGTGTACAGATGAAACAGAAATGATTGATTGAGGTTTATCTGTAAAAGGTATCTGTATTATGTACAGATAAAAAGTTTGTATGAAAAGAAATTGATATGTACAAGGAATGTTTTGTTTGTACATAAAGGATGTTGGTTTGAGTATACACAAGTGAAGTAAAAACAAACGATCAAAGTTTGTCTGTACTTGAGTATAAAAGAAATATCTGTATTATGTACAGATGAAAATTGTATGTGTTTTTGAAGAAAGTTTGATATGTACAAAGAAATATTATGTACATAAAAGAATGTTATGGGACTTACACCGTAAGGAGGCCCATTGGTTTGAAAGCAGTTTCACAGGGAATAATGCTCCTTTCAATACCAATGGCATCGGTGTATAAACAAACGAATGGAAACAAACGAAAGAAATTTGTTTATGTTTGAATATTGACAATGATGATTTGAATATGTACAAGTAAAACTAAGTATGTACATAAAGGATTGGGACTTACACCATAAGGGTGGCCCATGATCGATCGAGAAATTCGAGAGAAGACGAATTTGATTTTATCGTTTAAATCGGATTGATCATGGTAAAAAGATGTAAGTTTTGATGAAAAAGTTTTGAAAAAAAACGGAAGTCGAAAACTTGAAAAATTCACCTTAAAAAGTGTTCAAAACGTCGTTTTCGGCTTGATTAAAATTTAATCAGATGAATGTTTTTTCTGAAAATTTTTGCATTATCATAAAATAGATGTATTTATTGACAAATGTTTAAAAAATCATCTCAAAATGAGAAGTTTTGATTGGTCAAAAAAATTGTGAAAGTTTGATGAAAAAACATGAAAAAATGGAAAGGTTGTAAAAAAGAATGGTCCTGATGGGAGTTGAACCCATGACCAAAGGGTGACATACGTGGCAAAGAGCCTTAAGAGCAAGCAAACAACCACTAGGCCAAACGCGTTTCTGTGTTCAGTGGACAATGACATGCGTTGATATGAGATTGGAAAGTTTGAAAATTTAAATTTGAAAACAGATGAAGAACACGCGCGTATCCTGGGTTTCTTGTTTTGATCTTCAGATTGCCAAATCCAAGCTAGAATCTTCGTTTCTCAACGAAATTCAATGAAGTAAACATCAAAGTTGCTCGGTTTTTCATCACGAACACGAAGGTGGTTGTTAATTTCATTTATATTTAGCCTAACATGTTTTGATTTCTGGGAATACGAAGAACCCTAGAATCTAAGAATTCAAATTAAATGACGTGTGGTTGATGATTCTTGGATTTTTTTGAGGGTTAATGATCGTTATTAGTGCAGAAAGAGAATGGCCGTGAGTTTTTTCAAAAAGAATCAAAGAAAATGGATATCACAGTTCATGTTCTAACCTGGAAAAGTGAGAATCGAAGAAGCTACAAACGCGTTTCCAGAACTTGTTTGAGGATTGCTACACCATCATCGGCATGTATGGAAGCTATGTGAATGATTTTCTTGCTTTGAACTTGCTCCAATCTTCCCAACCAAGTCAACCTGCACAGACTGAAAAATGGAGCTCGATTTTGATGTTAATCGTGTTACAGATTGTTGCTTATGGTCTGGATCACATACATGATGTATAGTGATGCTGTTTGAGTCATTAGAACACAGTTTGATCAAGCTTAACTCCAAATTCGATTTCTTGGGCAGTTTTGAAGTTTTGAAAAAAATGAAAATGAAATCTGATTTTTGCTTGATTTTAGTTTGATTTTAAGCTTGTAACAAGTTTGATAGTGATTATAAAACATGTTTGACACCAAAGATCATCATGATTTTCACTGATTTTACAAATTGCAAGTTTTTCAAAAGTTCATCATGTTTCTTGATTTGGAAGAAAGAAATGAGAAAGCATGACTTTGCAATTGCTTTGGTGTGGTTTTCTCTTGGATTAGTGATCCTTTTATAGGCAAGAGGTTCATAATTGTTAGGCAGCAAGTACAAGCTTTTTGGTAACTCAAAGTTAACTTAAGGGGCAAGAATGACTTTTGGCTTTTGAAAAGGAAGCTTCCTTTTTTTCCATGTGAGAAATTATCCAACTTGATCCAATCTTTCAATTATTACTTCTCACTGATATTTATCAGTTTGATGACTCATTTGGCATGGTTAGATTGCTTCTAGATGAAGAAAACACAAAATGACCTATAATTTGAAGTTGTGATCTTTGAAAATCAAGTTTCATGGAGCCTTATGTTTCAATTTCAAAAGTGTAGCTAGACTCCATGGATTTGAGAGTTCTTTGACATTTTGGAAAGATTTTTCCACAAGCTACAACTTTCATGTTTTGAGTTTTTTCAAATTCAAATTGGAACTAGGTGAAAAAATGGCATGAAGTTTGAAAAATGTAAGAAATTTCAACACTTAGAAAAATTTCTAAGTATAAAAACTTTTGACTTTTTGTTGACTTTTTCAAATTCTTTGATTTTTTATGATCATGATGGATCATTTGAAGTATTTTGATGTTGGAAAAAGTTTTGTTTTGAAAAATTTGACCAAAAGTCAAAGTTTGACTTTTCTGTGCAGATGAAAATTCATCAGATATTTCAGAAATTGACTGATGAAGTCTGTGAACCTCTGTGATGTTTTGAATCAAGAAATTAGGTCAAGATGTTGTATCGAAGATATAATGACCAATATCTATCCAAAAAAGTCATTTCTTGCTCAAAAAGTCAGAGAATACCCATGCCCGATCAAAACCCTAATTGGTCGATCCTTGATTGATCTGTGAGAGAAATGGGTATCTGATGATCTGAGGCTGATGATTTGATCAAGATAGATCAAATGAGGTGAGAAAAACTCAAACCCTAATTGATTGCCTCTTGAATCAGATGAAAATCTGATGAAACCCTAATTTCGACACATGAATGCTATACTCGATTAATGTTATACGGCTATTAGTATGCAATGATGCAAATGTAAGGTGGTATATTAGGTCAAAAATTGGGGTATGACAGATGCCCTATTTAAGTTTCTTTAACACGAGAGATGAAGATGAATATCTTCGTTTTGATAGGTGTAAAGAGACTTAAATATCGAAATCATAAATTTTGGACCTAAGATACCAAAAATGCGGATGATGCAAAATGATTGTAAAAGTTTCACCGGATGATATCAAAGAAATGACATGGGGGAAAATTTGTGAATCGTCCTGTTGGGGAAAGAATGATTCACAAAACATGTGAATGTCTTTCGCTTTGAAACAAAGAGATTACATACATCGACGTGACAATGTTTAAGGTAAGTGAAAAAAATATTACCAATTATCAGCCTTGTGATATAGTATGGTAATGGGTTCAGAAGATATTACCAATTATCAGCAAAGTGATAACTATAACAAGGTAAATCTTGAGAAATGAGTTGTCGTATATTCAGCTTTGTGAATAACAGACAGATGAAAGAAAACAAATTTTAAATGAGTTTTGAAGATATTACCAATTATCAGCAAAGTGATAACTATAACAAGGTAAATCTTTGAAAATTACTGTATATTCAGCTTTGTGAATAACAGACAGATGAAAGAAAACAAAACTCGAAATGAGTTTTTATTTTCTTGGATACAATCTTCTGAGAATCTCTCTTTTGAGAAGATCACGGGCATTTTGATCGGAAGACACAGGTTTTCTTTTTGACAGAAAAACAACTGCTGGGAAATTTCTCATACAATCACAATTTTGACTTTGTTGAGAAGACAAACTTTTATGACAGATAAGCGGCTCAGACAAATGAGGCTATTGCTTATTGCTTTGTTGATTATAGACAGGGTTCTATCCAGGAACGAACTGGAAAGAAAAAAGTCAATCAAGACATTATTCCCAATGAGGAATGATCTCAGCTGGGGAATGTGGTGGAGAGAAGAAAATGTATTTCTCTGTTTGGGGACTCTGCCGGGAAAAAAGGAAAATATATCCTTTCTGTTTGGAGATATTCTACTGGGAACAGACTTGTACTTACATGAGTAAGTGTGACTTATACCAGTGATATGGAAGCAAACATTTCAAAAGATGCAAAAATGCAATGAATGATGCTATTATGTATGAATGTCATGAATGTTATATGCATGCTAACAATACTTGACAAAGACACTAAAGAGATATTTGGGAAAAGGACCACGTCACAGTTCGAACAAATACTTGGTGAAATTTGCAATAATGGTGCAGATGTTCACTAATGAAGATTTTGAGTTGCAGGCTTTAAACTTTCTAAGAAAGGCACTTCATTGGCAGCTCGGTTGGGGATTCTTTTTGGGATAAGAATACCGTCCTTTCATGATTTCTGCTGAGGAGAAGACTGTTGTAGCAGTTGTTTTATCCTTCGGAGATTGAAACACTCGTGGAGAAACTGTTGAAGTTTTTCCGTGTTCATAGTTCAAAGGAAAATTTGTGCTTTTGCTTCAAAATTTTGAAGTAAAAATTCATTTAAAACATTTTAATTTCAAAAAGTGATTTTCACAATAAAAAGCGTTATTTTGCAAAACAGAATAAAGTAGGAATTGCAAACAAAAGCACAAGGCTCAAATTTATTGATAGAATGGTAATCAGCCAAATGCGTGATTCCATGAACTATTTACAAAAGTTGGAAATGATAATGTATTGGGAAAAGGCTACATTGAAAGCAAATAACACTACTATCCTAACAACTTTGAATTCAACTGCTTGTTGCTTGGAAGAGTTGATTGAAGATCCGTTGATGGAAGATTCTTTATATGGACAAAATACAATTATTGATTACTTTGTCATTTTGTATCCTTGTTTTTCCTAGATTGCCTTTTCGGTTTTCAATCTATCGGGATAATTTATTTATTGTCTCTAATTTTTCTGGATCGCCTTTTCGGGTTTTCAATCCAAAGGCGCT
Source organism: Vicia sativa (assembly GCA_021764765.1). NCBI lineage: Eukaryota > Viridiplantae > Streptophyta > Magnoliopsida > Fabales > Fabaceae > Vicia > Vicia sativa. Next base: position 86,718,037 of record CM038792.1, on the reverse strand, counting down.
CTTTTTGCCTAAGCCGCCCTTTTGGGTTTTCGACCTACCGATTTGTTCTTTTGTTTTTTAGACAAAATATTTCTTGGCGCATCGGCATTCACGGGATGCGGAATTCCTCACCGTCCATGGTTGTGAGAGTCATAGCACCACGAAAAGCTTCTTTGACGATGTATGGGCCTTCGTAATAGGAGTCCATTTGCCCTAGAATCGGTTGAAAAGACATAATATTTTTAAGCACGAGTCGCCTTCTCGGAATTCACGAGTCGGACCTTTTTGTCAAAGCTTTCTTCATTCTTCTTTGATAGAGTTATCCGTGACACGAGGCGGTCATGCGCTTTTCTTCAATTAAGTTCGGTTAGTGCGTACACCTTTGACACCATTCGGCCTCGAGATAGCTTTGTTTCCATGAGAACCTCATTGATGGGATCTCAACTTCTACGAGAACCTTGCTTCCATACCGTATACTAGAGAAAGGAGTTGCCCTGTTGAAGTGCGTCTTGATACGATACCACCTGAGCAAATGGCGATTTTCGTGCCAATCTTTGTAAGTGATGACCATTTACGGACAATCTTTTGATGTTCTTGTTGGCGCTTCAGCGGCCGTTCATCTTTGGCGGTAAGGAGGCGAGTTATGATGCTCGATCTTGAATTCCTCACCGATTCTTCATCATTTTGTTGTTCAAGTTCGATCCATTATGCGTAATGATATTGCTTGGGATTCCATCTCGGCAAATGAGGTTGTTCTTGATGAACCTCACAACCACTTGTCGGTAACATTGGCGTGAGCGCTGCTTCAACCCATTTGGTGAAATAGTCAATGGCTACTAGAATGAAGCGATGTCCGTTGGACGCTTTTGGTTCGATCATCCCGATCATGTCAATGCCCCACATGGAGAAAGGCCACGGAGAAGAGAGAACGTTGAGTACAGTCGGTGGCACATGGATCTTATCTGCATAGATCGGCACTGTGACATCTTTTGGCGTGTTCTGCAATCGATTGTTATCCAATAGTATCCTGCTCTCAAGATTTTCCTAGACATTGCATGCCCATTCGAATGGGTTCCAAAAGATCCTTCATGCACTTCATGGATGATCGTGTCTTCTTCTTGTCTATCAACACATCTGAGCAGAACCATGTCGAAGTTTCTTTTGTAAAGAACATCTTCATTGAGAAAGAAATTCCTGGAAAGCCTCCTTAGAGTTTTCTTATCCTTGTACGATGCCCCGAGTGGGTACTCTCGTGTTTGAAGGAATCGTTTGATGTCGTGGAACCACGGTTTATCGTCGAAGACTGCTTCTGTTGCAAATACATATGCAGGTCTTTCAAGGCGTCTGATGCGAATTCTGGGCATATCATTCCAATCGTTGACTTTGAACATGGAAGATAGAGTAGCCAAGGCGTCTGCCATTCGATTTTGATCTCGAGGGATATGATGCAGCTCTACTTTGTTGAAGAAAGTCAACAATCGTCTCGCATAATCTCTGTAAGGAATTAGACCAAGATGATGAGTTTCATACTTGTCTTTGATTTGATTGATCACGAGGGCTGAATCTCCATATATGTCAAGGATCTTAATCCTCAGGTCGATGGCTTCTTCAATACCCATGATGCATGCTTCATATACGCTATGTTGTTGGTGCAATCAAATAACAATCGGCGGAAAGCGGGATATGAGAACCCTCGGGAGTGATGATGGCCCGATTCCATTGCCAGCGTTAAGCGCACCATCAAAGACTAGGCCCCATCTGGATTCTGGATCGGGTCCTTCTCCGTGTAGCGGTTCGTCTCAATCTTTCATCTTCAAGTACATAACATCCTCGTCGGGGAAGTCAAATTTGAGAGATTGGTATTCGTTGAGCGGCTGATAAGCCAAGTGATCGGCGAGAATGCTTCCTTTGACCGCTTTTGGTGCGGTCTTGGATGTCATATTCGGATAGTAGCATCGCCATCGGCGATTCTCGGTTAAGGCGGGCTTTTCAAAGCGTACTTGATCGGATCCATTTTGGAGATTAACCAAGTCGTGTGATTGATCATGTCTTGGCGAAGGCGTTTTGAAGCCCACCAAAGCGCATGTTTTCTCGAGCATGGAGTAGAGTTTCACGATCTGTGAATTTTTACTCGGGTAGTAAATGGCATGCTCCTTCTTACGGTTTCATCTTGTTGTCCAGTCGCATCCATGGACTCTTCTAATGCGGTAAGGTACAAGATTAATGGTCTTCCTTCATTTGGAGGATCGGTATTGGTGGTTACGGCGGTATTCCTTGATCTTGTCGAATGCTTTTTGGCAATCTTACATCCACACAACCTTTTGATCTTTGCGGAGAAGCTTGAATATCGGCCCGTGTGATCATCGAGAGATAAATCTGGAGATGTAATTCAACCGTCCGAGAAATCCTCTTACTTGCTTTTCTGTATGTGGCGTAGGCATTTCTTGAATAGCCTTGACTTTGTCAGGGTCAACTTCAATTCCTTTTTTACTGACAATGAAACCTAGGAGTTTTCCAAATCTTACCCCAAAGGTGCATTTGTTAGGATTCAGGCGGAGCTGAAATTTCCTTAATCGTTGAAACAACTTTAAGAGATAGTCTATATGTTCATCTTCTGTATCAGACTTTGCTATCATGTCGTCTACATAGACTTCGATCTCTTTGTGCATCATGTCATGAAAGAGAGTAATCATTGCCCTTTGGTAAGTCGAGCCTGCATTCTTTAATCCAAACGGCATTACCTTGTAACAAAAGGTGCGGCGTGATGAAAGATGTCTTTTCCATGTCTTGAGGAGCCATTTTGATCGATTGTAGCGGAGAAACCGTCCATGAAGGAAAAGGCGTTGAATTTTGCGATACTATCCACTAGCATGTCGATATGCGGAAGTGGGAAATCGTCTTCGGACTTGCTTGTTCGGATCCGTTAGTCAACACATTCGACCTTTCCGTCTTTCTTGAGGACACTATGTTGGCTAGCCATTGAGGATATTCAGTGATGAGAAACCCGGTCGGTATGCGAACTTCTTTTAATTTTGTCGACCATTTCGGGGTGAACTCTCCTTAGCTTTTGTAGCTGGCGGGCACTCTGGTTTTAATGGCAAGTGATGCTCCATCTTTGGTATCTAAACCCGGCATGTCCTGGTAGGACCAGGCGAATACATCAACATATTCTTTGAGAAGATTTATCAATTTGCTTTTGACATTGTTGTTGAGTGAAGCTCCGATATTTACTTCTTTTCTATCTTCCTCAGAACCCCAGTTGATTGCTTCTAGAGGTTCTTTATGAGGCTGAATGATCCTTTCCTCGTGCCTTAGCAGTCTAGAAATTTCATCCGGGATCTCTTCTTCAACTTCTTTTCGGTAATTCACGAGGATTTCAAAGTTGGGAGAGAGCGTAGAGTTACTGCTTTCAATGGATTTGTCCATTTGTTAATCTGCAATTTTGATTTATGTTTGATTAATTAAAAAGTTTTTTTTTTTTTTTTTTGAAAGTGTATGCAGATTAATTTTTTTTGAAGATTTTTTTTATTTGTGTTTTTTAGGATTATCATTTCCAGAAAAGGGTAAAAATGAAAATAAACACAGAGTGTGGAAACAAAACAACGCGTTTTATTCATGATTTACACTATGAAACAGGGCCCTAAAACACAAACTCATTCGTCTTGGGCAAGACAAATAGAAATTATTTAAAAGCTAAACCCTATAAAACATCTCTTCGCTTTGGGTGAAGCGAGAGTTCAAAACAAAAAGCAAAAATAAACTACTTAGAGCTATGAACATTAGTCCTAACTAGCGAGGTTTCAGTGGTGCGAACTCCTTGGAAGTCGAGGTACTCGGGTAATTTTCGCTTGGTTTAACCCTCGAGTAAACTTTGATTCTTTGGTTGCGAGGCTTTGAAGACTACGGGCGATGGCCTTTGCCTTTGGTGTTGCTAAAGCGATCTTCTTGGTTAGCAGATCGGGAAGTATGAGATATAGCATTTGTACTTCCTGTTGATCTTTGTGTTGAATACTGGGGATGTTCCTTCCGGTCTTGAGTGAAGAGACTCGTTGTCGTGACACTTTCGCATCGTATCTGAGTCATACTCTTGATCTTGATGATCATGTTGATGTAGTGATAACCGAGGATGCGGCTTGGTGAAATCCAGGGCGTGTTAAAGCGAAGATCTTCGTTTGGGATCTCGATTTGTTGATTAGGTTGAGAAGGCAGTATTCCTCTTACGATTGACTAGGGTATTCAAAGTCATCACCCCATCCGTGGGTTGGATATCTTTGATCCGGATTTTGAGCTTTACGGCGGTATTTCACCATGTAGTCAAATTTACCACTTGGTTCTCCCAAGGTATCCCAAACTTGCGAGGGGCGGATTTTCATGTTCTTTGCGGGACATGTCTTTGAATTGATCGATCGGTGCATATGATTCCTCTTGAGACACATATTCAGGGTTATTCAAATAAGTGCTCCACTCTTCAGATTCAGATGGATCATCTTCATCCTCTTCAATGGTTACAACATTAACCTCTTGCGGAACAGGGTTTAAGAAACCTCCACTATGAAATACTTCCTTGATCGGGGGAAGTGCTTCATCTTTCCACTTTTCTTTGGAGAATACGGGTGCGAACCCAAGTCTGGCTTTCGTTTCATTCTTGACAGGTTTGATAACTTGTCCCCATCCTTGAGTATTGCCATCTTTCACAATCTGTGCCGCTTCTTTATATGAAGAGATAGATGATCTGTTTTTAGTAGATTCATCTTCTAGCGGATTTTAGGGAGATGTGCCCTTCAATGTCATTAGCGATGATGAAGAAAGCGGATAGATGACTTACAAGTAAAGCTTGTTCACCGATGGTCACCAACTTTCCATTTCTGTGAATTTTAATTTCGATGGAGTAGAAATTCTTGCTCTGCATCGTGGATCAAGGTCTTCCTAGTAACAGCTGTATGCGGTGATGCGTCCATGACTTGGAAGGTAATTTGGAAAGTGTCGGGCCAATCGTCATCGGAGATCTACTTCCCCAATAAGCGACTTCCTTGATCCATCAAAGCTCTTACTATTATGTCGTTGAACTTCATTGGCGTTCCTTTGTAAGCTAAGCGAGCGCGTCGTTTTGGCATTACGTTTAGTGATGAACTGTATCCACCAATACATTGGATAAGGAATCATGCGGCAAATCATCGAGATGTGCAAGGCCAAGTTGTGATCTTTCCTTCTTAGGAAGTTCTTAGTCACTAAAACTCAAATTATTGTTTGTTATGTTGGAGCGATCCCTCCAAATTGGTGCAGTAGTCACATCGTGATCCACATACGCTGGTCTAGTACTCTCATCAAAGCTTCTCGGTGAGCTTGGAGTTGAGGAGTAAGGGCGGTATTGAAATTTTGAAGATGCATCAATTGGTCTACGACTCGGTATTCGCTTTTCTTGATCAGTTTTAGTATCTCTTCAAAGTCTGAGTTGATGTTGGTTCCATCAGTAGAACCAATGTTTGCTCTTGGGTTAACAATGGGAATCTTTGCAGAATTCTCAGAAGATATGTTAACTGGGTTTTGTTTAACAACGGAGGCGATTTTGGTGGCAATGGAGCGTGTACTAAATCGACTTCGCGTTACTCGTCCGATTTCTGTTATATTGACATTAGCTGGAAGTGTAGGCATGGGTTTCTCCTTCCCATCTTCCATCAAGGTTGCATTGTACTAGTAAGGAATTGCTCTGGTAGGCATGCGGAGCAGGACCGGTGGGCAAATCACCAAAGGAGATCTTGGGATGTTGGAACCTTTATGCGCGATCTCCACATGCTCGGGTATGTTGAAACAAGGGATCACAATGTTTACTTGGGATTTTCGAGTTGATATACGAGACTAAAAGCTCATGGAAAATGCCCTATTGTATTACGTCATGGTCATCTCTATTTACGTAAATTTGTAGGTCACCAATGTCTAACAAATCTTGGATATCTGCTCTTATGGTGGGACATCCATGGATATTCTTGGAGCGATATAGCAAGCTGCATAATTGTGCTTAGTGAAGGTACTCATTTCTTGTATTCTTCATGGAGATGCACCAAGTTTCCTTTGACTAAGTTTACGTGCGTGACAAGGTACTGTCGTATTCCTTAGCATTAGATTTCTTGAATGTCCACTATGGTGGAAGTGGATTGGCTTGCACATTCGGACTTGTGTTTGAAGGAAAGAAGATTAGTCTTTACTAATCTACGTACTTACCTTGAATGCTATGCAATGCTCAAGGTCATGGCTGGTGCCCCTTGGTGAAAAGGCAAGATCGTCCGTTTTGTACCACCATGGTAATTTTTAGGGGACGGAGGTGGTAACCTTATGCGTATTAGATTCCTTTCTATCGGTGAGGTAAAGTTACGTATGCGTCATGGGAATTGGGTCGTGGTGACCGAGGCGTCTGTTTTGATTGTTAAGCTCTGAGCGTTGACGAGCATTGAGTTTGTTGATTTTGCTGAAATTGCGGAGCAATTCTTGTGTTTGGAGTTGTGTTGACGGCGGGTGCTATGGCAGCTACCTGTCGTTGTTGAATGACATTCTTGCGTGGTTTCCCTCGGGACACCATTCCTACGTCATGTTCTTTTTTCCTTGGAAAGCTAGTTCCAACCTTCCTAGTTCCACTAGAAGATCCTGCTTCCTTGGTTAGACGTCCGGTTCGAACACCCTCTTCTAATCGCATTCCCATGCTTACCATTTCGTTGAAATCTCCGGGAGCGCTAGCGATCATTCGCTCATAATAGAATGAGCCTAGAGTATTCAAGAATACCTTAGTCATCTCTTTCTCTTCCAAGGGTGGGTTGACTTGGGCAGCAATTTCCCTCCATCGTTGCGCATATTCCTTGAATGTCTCTCTTTCCTTTTGAGACATGGAGCGGAGTTGATCCTATCAGAGCCATATCAAGTTGAATTTGTATTCTTTGGATAAAGGCTTTGCCTAGGTCGTTGAATGTTTGGATATTCGTCTTTGTCTAAACCCATATACCACTTGATGCGGCACGGTGAGGCATCACGGAAGTAATGGATCAACAGCGATGATCCTCATTGTGCGTAGACATTTTCACGGCATACATCGTGAGATGACTTTGCGGGCGGAGTTTCCTTTGTACTTTTCAAAGTCGGGGACTTTGAATTTTGCGGTATTCTTCTGAGGAACTAAGCACGGATCACAGGCGTTTTCCAAACAATTCTTTCCCTCGAATCGCTTTTATCTTAAAATTGCATTTTGAGGAGTTGTTCTGGAGATTCTCCATTGAACCACGGCGTTCGTGTTATTTCTGGAGTGTGATGAACTTCTTCGTGCGTAGTGGCGTGCACTCTGAGTGAGTTTAACATAATCGGTTGAGAAACCGACATTGTTACTTGTGGAAAAGTTATTCCATGTTGTGGAGTGAATGTAGCGTTTTCTTTGCAAAGTAGGTATTTCAAGCGGGGTTGTTTGAGAAGTCGGTTGGCGAACTCCGATGCGAAGTTGAAAGGCATTCCCCATGGATAGCCCTCGGCATCTTTGAAAGGTGAACTCTTGGTGCGACGGTGGCTGAGTAGTAGTATCCTCTGAAGTTCTTTGCTTGGTTTTTCTTTCGATCTTGCTTGTTGACTTTCTTGTTGTGGCAAGTGAGTTGACCAAGGCGTGAGTCTTTCCACTTCTTCTTGTAGTGTTGTTCTTGTACTACAAGTTCAGCGTTCTCTTGCTCAAAGTTCTCCATTACTTTTCTTCTTTTGATCTAGTATCGTGCGTTCGAGGTTGGTGCGGACGCGATCGAGAAACTCTAAGGCAGCGACTTGACAATTTTTTCCTATCTGGAAAGGATAGTTCAAAACTGTGAAAGATTAGACTCTAGATGATAGACTTAAATGCAAAGTATGATGCATGAATACGATTATAAAGAAAAGGAATTTCCAAAGAATTTACGCTAAAAGAGATATTTCTGGCAAATATTTGGATGGAAAACACAAATTTTATTGATTAAATGGAAGAAGATTACAACAATTGTTTTTTGTTGGAGCATTGCTCACACGAATGATAAAATAAATGATAAAATTACAAACTAAATTGAACTAACTAAACGTCTTCGTCGGATGAAGATCCAAAGGCTTGATGCAGCTTCAGCTTCAGGATTTCCTTCCCATAGTGAGCTTTTAGTTTGGCTTTCTCGGCTTTTAGCTTGCTAATGACTCTCTTCCACTCGTTGGGAGCGGGATCGCTGGTTGTCATTTCCTCAAGCTTTCTTTTCCTTTCCTTGACGTATTTCTGGATTGCGTTATCCTTCTGTGGCGAATCTTCTCATCTTTCTCCATGAGCCATTCATCCTGGAAGTAGAGCGTCTTTTCATGATCTTTGACTTGCTTCTTGAGTTTTTCATTCTCAAGGTTAGCCTTAAGGAATTTATTTTCCAAAGTTTCTTTCTCAAACCTTATCTTGGTCAAGGCTTCTTGGTATTCTCCCACAGCTTCGACAGGAAAATTTGTTGATTTGGAAGCAATTGAGAACATGGGATCCTCATAAGCGTAAGGCATTCGAAATTCCTTCGCTCTTTTCTTTACCCAAGAAGTGTAGGTTTCCATGGCTACACAATTCTTTGCTTTCCCTTTTTCTTTCCTTCGGATGTGATGCCAAGCTTTGATCATCCTAGCCTTCAATCCTTGGGAATCCTCTCCTTCATGGTAGAAGTAGCTTTCTACTGTAAATCCAAGAGGTTTACCAGAGTTTGCGTATCCGAGTTGACGTCTACTTGGGAATGGGTTGTAGTTGATTCCTCCTTTCGTTCCAATGAGAATGCGTTGGCAAATTCTCCACACTCTCAATGATTTCCATCTCATTTATGCGCAAGGTATACCAATGGATATAAATCGTTTGTAAGAGACATGAGTCTTACGGACCAATGCCACTCGTCTTTGTTTCGCGGAAGATAGGAGATTTAGGCGGGTGTGAGACAATCCATTTGAAAAGCAGTACACACACGATAGTTCCGTCTCCTTGGCGATTCCTATGATGAATAGAGGCGTCGTGTCACCAAGCAGTGGGGCAGGATTTCCAATCGAGAAAGATCCTTATGGCGTTGATATCAGCGAAATTTGGGACGTTGGGAAACAACACCAATCCATAGAGGAGTAAAGCTAAAATAGCTTCAAAAGCTACCATACTACCGACTTAGGAAATTTGAGAGCCTTCTCCATTAGGAACTTTGAAGTCGATCCTAAGAGTTTTCCTCACGGTAGTTAGGTTTTGTCTATCTCAGTTTCTTAATGTGAGTCATCGTGCAATGTTGGTGACTTAGGAATGGCTTCAAACCATTGAAAGGCACTTTGTCGATCTTGAGATACCTAGGATATCGCATACTCTTCCAAAGTAGGCATCAATTGATAATCGGGGAAAGTGAAACAATGATGGATCGTAGAAGCGAGCGAAGGTTTTGAGAAGTCCTTCATCAGCGTTAGCGTTCGGAAGAGTTAAAAGAGTTCCATAGCGTTTTACGAAATCCGAGGGATCTTCTACCAAGGATGCTAACTCTTTCAACTTTCCTCGTCGAGAATTCTAAAATTGTATCTCTGGTGAATCTTCCTCGGCGTCCATCACTCTAACCTAAAATATTTTACAAAGAAAAATCTCTAAATTCTTTGGAAATGGGAAGAAGAAAAAGAATTTTTTGTTTTGAATGAATGAATGCATGAATCACGGCAAACATGGTTAGTAGTTATACACACGGTCAGCGTTCGAAGTCACGAGCATGAAGCCAGCGATAAGAATCAAGCGTGGTTAAGTTCTAAGGCTTATTCATACGTGAAGCAGGTTCTCACGATATCTGAGCTCAACACTCCTTCAAAACATTATTGGATTTGTTGAATACTCGATGGTCCAATAATATTTTCAAGAAACTACTTTGATCGTAGTATCGCATGACAATTACTCTGAAACTTACACGAATAATCTACTTTACATCCTAATGGCAGGATGGTTTATGTGTTCTCTGATCCTCGACTTCTTAAGTTCCCTCGAAAGCACGGTGTCTTGCAATTACTTGCTAAACACAATACCCCCAGACAACAACCTCCACTGCGGGAGATATTAACCCGTAAGCATTGAACTTCTCACGTATTAATACCTCCACCTAGATCTTAAAATGTTTCTTAAATCCGGGTTAGGATTTCTTTCCATCAAGTGAAATCGCGAAACACACAATAAAGAAAAGCAGGATATATACAAAACATGAAAGCTTATCCCTTTCTTTTCTTTTGAAAACAAAAAAGTTGGTGCTCTCGGGGAATAGCGTTTTCTTTTCTCAAAAATCAAAATTCATTCTCCCAGGTAGTCGCCATTTTCTGTTCGCGTTAAAGGTGGCGCTAGAGGATCGAGCGTGAGTTCGGATTCTACGGCTCAACGATTTAAATCTTTTGATTTGTTTATAAAGATGCCGCGAGCATCAAGCTTTATTATTTTCAACACAAGAAAGATGATTTAATGATTATGAAAAGGGGAAAATGAAATACCCTCAATTGATATTGGTATGCATGTGACTAGCGCAAACTAGGCATAGCATTGGGAGATACGAGTAAGGGTTGTTATATAAAGGGAATAGATGGAGCACCCTAAATATATGTAGTTATCTGACTTTATATATGAATACGTTTGATATGTTTGTGTGTTTTAATTGCTATTTCTATGATTGGGAAAGTTTCTCCTTTGGGATTTTAAGAAGATGATTATGTGGGATTCTAGTGTTTGTTATTATTGTGCTCATAGATCATGGATCTTCGCATACATATCCCTAGTGGGAATCGAGCATTTGTAGCTCGGATCTATAGGGTTCTATGGTTTGTTTAGTGCGAGGGAGATAGAAATTTGCTCGGCAAGGATGAGACCTTGTGCCTCGTATTCTCAAAGGATGTTGAGAAAGTCGAGCAATCGTAGTTCCCACTTATGCTAGTGGAAAGCAGCGTGATGTTAGTAAGAGCAGGACAAATGTCATCTTAATGAAAAATGTATCTAATCTATTTCATCACATACATTTTGAAAAGTTTGATTGATAAAAATCTTTCATCGTAAGTATTAGGTGTTTTGCTTGAGTGTACAAGCGTTACCACTTACATGTTTAAGAAAGATGTTTGAAAAAGATGATTGAATCTTTTAACTGTAAGTATTGGGTGTTTTGCTTGAGTGTACAAGCGTTACCACTTACAATTAAGAGATGTTTTGTTTGAAAGAGTTTGAAAAGTTTTGAAAAGTTTTGGTATGTGATGTGATAGATGAGATACTTCTTCCATAGAGATGATAGATGTCTAAATCTCGAGGAGAAATTGATTGGATTAAAGGGATGCTTTTAAGAAGCCGTGGGTCCTTGTATTTTAGCCCAGAGGAGGCATTAGGGTCATCGAGGTCATCGAGGTCCTTGTATGAAGCTCGAGAGGAAGCTATAGGGTATGGTGGCTTTGTGTTAAAGGTTTCACAGAAACCATCCTTTTTGAATAAGAGCAATTTCACGAAATTTTACTCTCAGGGATTTGAAAGTGATTTCACCAAACCATCCTTTGGGTTCTATCTTAGCGGGTGATTCTTTGTATTGGAAGCCCAATAGGAGGTGTTAAGAGATTTCTTGTCTCTTTCATTGTATGATGCCCAGAAAGCTAAACTCAATGAGGAGTTCTTTTGAGCGAAGCCCAAGAGGAGGCGACTCAGCGAGTGTGTCTTATATGAAGCCTAGCGGAGGCTAACTCGGGGAGTTTCTTTGTACGAAGCCCAGAGAGGCTAAACTCTGCTGAGATAAACTATCTTGTATGAAGCTCGAGAGGCTATACTCGGATGAATGAGTTTTCTTATATGAAGCCTAAGGAGGTGACCCATCTTGAGATGGATTGTCTTATAAAGCCAAGCGGAGGCTAACTAATGGGAACCTATTGATTAGTCTAATTGTTATGTTATGATTAGGCAGTTTGTATAAGTGTGTGTGTGATATGTATTCACGGAGTTTATGAAGGAAATATAAACAATGCATGATGTTTATTCTGAAGTTTATGAAGGAAATATAAACAAGTGTCGTGAAGCGAGCGTTTAAAAGCAGCGTAACTTGATTGTTTACAAGTTTGAGCGTGTACAAAGAAATGAATATGTACGAGAAAAGATGGATGTACATAGGAGGTTGGGACTTACACGTAAGGGAGGCCCATTGGAAAGCAGTTTCCAGGAATAATGCTCCTTTCAATACCAATGGTATTGGTGTAAAATGTCTGGATGAAGCAGTGATTGATTGAAGTTTATACGTAAAGGTATCTGTATTATATACGGATAAAAGTTTGTATGAAAAGAAATTGATATGTACAAGGAATGTTTTGTTTGTACATAAAGGATGTTGGTTTGAGTATACAAGTGAAGTAAAAACAAGCGATCAAAGTTATGCATACTTGAGTATAAAAATATCTGTATTATGACGATAGAAAATTGTATGTGTTTTGAAGAAAGTTTGATATGTACAAAGAAATATTATGTACATAAAAGAATGTTATGGGACTTACACGTAAGGAGCCCATTGGTTTGAAGCAGTTTTCACGAGGAATAATGCTCCTTTCAATACCAATGGCATGGTATAAACAAGCGAATGAAACAAAGCGAAAGAAATTGTTTATGTTTGAATATTGACAATGATGATTTGAATATGTACAAGTAAAACTAAGTATGTACATAAAGTTGGGACTTACACCATAAGGGTGGCCCATGATCGATCGAGAAATTCGAGAGAAGGCAATTTGATTTTATCGTTTAAATCGGATTGATCATGGTAAAAGATGTAAGTTTTGATGAAAAGTTTTGAAAATGATTTGAAAATGTTTTGAAATGTGAGGTTCATGTATGAAAGTTTTGAAAAAATCGGAAGTCGAAAACTTGAAAAATTCACCTTAAAGGAGGTTTGAAAAAGTGTTCGAGCGTCGTTTTAGCTCGATTAAAAATTAATCAGATGAAAGTTTTTTTATGAAAATTTTTGCATTATCATAAAATAGATGTATTTATTGACAAGTGTTTAAAAAATCATCTCAAAATGAGAAGTTTTGATTGGTCAAAAAAATTGTGAAAGTTTGATGAAAAAACATGAAAAAATGGAAAGTTGTAAAAAGAATGGTCCGATGGGGATTGAACCCATGACCAAAGGGTGACACGTGGCAAGAGCACGAAGAGCAAGCAAACAACCACTAGGCCAAGCGGCGTTTACGTGTAGTGGACAATGAGGCAGCGTTGATATGAATTGGAAAGTTTGAAAATTAAATTTGAAAGCAGATGAAGACCAGCGTGTATCTGGGTTTCTTGTTTTGATCTTGATTGCAAATCCAAGCTAAATCTTCGTTTCTCAACGAAATTCAATGAAGTAAACATCAAAGTTGCTCGGTTTTCATCACGAACACGAAGGTGGTTGTTAATTTCATTTATATTTAGCTAACATGTTTTGATTTACAGGATACGAAGAACCTAGAATCTAAGAATTCAAATTAAATGCGTGTGGTTGATGATTCTTGGATTTTTTGAGGGTTAATGATCGTTATTAGTGCAGAAAGAGAATGGCCGTGAGTTTTTTCAAAAAAGAATCAAAGAAAATGGATATCACAGTTCATGTTCTAACCTGGAAAAGTGAGAATCGAAGAAGCTACAAACACGTTTCCAGAACTTGTTTGAGGATTGCTACACCATCATCGGCATGTATGGAAGCTATGTGAATGATTTTCTTGCTTTGAACTTGCTCCAATCTTCCCAAAGTCAACACTGGGCTGAAAAATGGAGCTCGATTTTGATGTTAATCGTGTTACAGATTGTTGCTTATGGTCTGGATCACATACATGATGTATAGTGATGCTGTTTGAGTCATTAGAACACAGTTTGATCAAGCTTAACTCCAAATTCGATTGCTTGGCGGTTTGAAGTTTTGAAAAAAAAATGAAATCTGATTTTGCTTGATTTCAGTTTGATTTTAAACTTGTAACAAGTTTGATAGTGATTATAAAACATGTTTGACACCAAAGATCATCATGATTTTCAGCGTTTTACAAATTGCAAGTTTTTCAAAAGTTCATCATGTTTCTTGATTTGGAAGAAAGAAATGAAAGCATGACTTTGCAATTGCTTTGGTGTGTTTTCTCTTGGATTTGTGATCCTTTTATAGGCAAGTGGTTCGGAATTGTTAGGACAAGTACAAGCTTTTGGTAACTCAAAGTTAACTTAAGGGCAAGAATGACTTTTGGCTTTTGAAAGGAAGCTTCCTCTTTTACCATGTGAAATTATCAACTTGATCCAATCTTTCAATTATTACTTCTCACTGATATTTATCAGTTTGATGACTCATTGGCATGGTTAGATTGCTTCTAGATGAAGAAAACACAAAATGACCTATAATTTGAAGTTGTGATCTTTGAAAATCAAGTTTCATGGAGCCTTATGTTTCAATTTCAAAAGTGTAGCTAGACTCCATGGATTTGAGAGTTCTTGGACATTTGGAAAGATTTTTCCTGGCAAGCTACAACTTTCATGTTTTAGTTTTTCAAATTCAAATTGGAACTAGGTGAAAAAATGGCATGAAGTTTGAAAAAATAAGAAATTTCAACACTTAGAAAAATTTCTAAGTATAAAACTTTTGACTTTTTGTTGACTTTTTCAAATTCTTTGATTTTTTATGATCATGATGGATCATTTGAAGTATTTTGATGTTGGAAAAAGTTTTGTTTTGAAAAATTTGACCAAAAGTCAAAGTTTGACTTTTCTGTGCAGATGAAAATTCATCAGATATTTCAGAAATTGACTGATGAAGTCTGTGAACGTCTGTGATGTTTTGAATCCAGAAATTAGGTCAAGATGTTATCTAAGATATAATGACCAATCTCTATCCAAAAAAGTCATTTCTTGCTCAAAAAGTCAGAGAATACCCATGCCCGATCAAAACCCTAATTGGTCGATCCTTGATTGATCTATGAGAGAAATGGGTATCTGATGATCTGAGGCTGATGATTTGATCAAGATAGATCAAATGAGGTGAGAAAAACTCAAACCCTAATTGATTGCCTCTTGAATCAGATGAAAATCTGATGAAACCCTAATTCGACACATGAAGATATACAGGATTAATCTATACGAGCTATTAGTTATGCAATGATGCAAATGTAAGGAGGTATATTAGGTCAAAAATTGGGGTATGAAAATATGCACTTCAAATTTCATCAGATTATCTTAAGATTTATGTTCACTTCAATTTTCACCAGATTATCTGAAGACTTATATTCACTTCAAATTTCATCAGATTCTCTGAAGACTTATATTCACTTCAAATTTCATTAGATTATCTTAAGATATATGTTAACTTCAATTTTCATAAGATTTTTTTGAAGACTTTCATTCATTTTAAATTTCATCAGATTATCTTAAGATTTATGTTCACTTCAATTTTCACTAGATTTTCTTTAGACTTATATTCACTTCAAATTTCATTAGATTTTCTGAAGACTTATATTCACTTCAAATTTCATCAGAATATCTTAAGATATATGTTCACTTCAATTTTCATAAGATTTTTTGAAGACTTATATTCACTTCAAACTTCATCATATTTTCTGAAGACTTATATTCACTTCAAATTTCATCATATTATCTTAAGATTTATGTTCACTTCAATATTCACCAGATTTTCTGAAGACTTATATTCACTTCAAATTTCATCTGATTTTTTGATGACTTTTATTCACTTCAATGTTCATCAGATTTTTTGAAGACTTATATTCACTTCAAATCACATCAGATTTTCTAAAGACTGATATTCCATTCAAATTTCATTAGATTATCTTAAGATGTATGTTCACTTCAATTTTCACATGATTTTTTGAAGACTTATATTCACTTCAAACTTCATCAGATTTTCTGAAGATTGATATTCACTTCGAATTTAATTATATTACCTGAAGATTTATGTTCACTTCAATATTTACCAGATTTTCTGAATAGTTATATTCACTTCAAATTTACCAGATTATCTTAAGATTGATGTTCACTTCAAACTTCATCAGATTTTCTAAAGAATTATATTCACTTCAAATTTCATCAGATTATCTTAAGATTTATGTTCACTTCAATTTTCACCAGATTTTCTGAAGACTTATATTCATTTCAAATTTCATCAGATTTTCTGAAGACTTATATTCACTTCAAATTTCATCAGATTATCTTAAGATTTATGTTCACTTTAATTTTCACCAGATTTTTTGAAAACTTATACTCACTTCAAATTTCATCAGATTTTCTAAAGACTTATATTCACTTCAAATTCATCAGATTATCTTAAGATGTATGTTCACTTCAATTTTCATAAGATTTTTTGAGGACTTATATTCACTTCAAACTACATCAGATTTTTTGAAGACTTATTGTCACTTCAAATTTCATTAGATTATCTTAAGATGTTTGTTCACTTAAATTTTCATATGATTTTCTGAAGACTTATATTCACTACAAGACTTAAGATGTTTGTTCACTTAGATTTTCATATGATTGTTCACTTAGATTTTCTGAAGACTTACATTCACTTCAAATTTCATCAGATTTTCTAAAGACTTATATTCACCTCAAATTTCATCAGATTATCTTAAGATGTATGTTCACTTCAATTTTCCTAATATATTTTGTAGACATATATTCACGTCAAACTAAATCAGATTTTCTGAAGACTTATATTCACTTCAAATTTCATCAGATTTTCTAAAGACTTATATTCACTTCAAATTTCATCAGATTTTCTGAATAGTTATATTCACTTCTAATTTCATCAGATTTTCTGAAGACTTATATTCATATCAATTTTAACCAACTTTTATGAAGACTTATATTCACTTCAAATTTCATCAGATTTTTTTTAAATTCATATTTCCTTCAAATTTCATCGGATTTTCTGAAGACTTATATTAACTTTCAATTTCATCAAATTTTCTTAAGACTTATATTCACTTCAAATTTCATCAGATCTTCTGAATAGTTATATATCACTTCATAGTTATCAGATTATATTAAGATTTATGTTCACTTCAATTTTCACCAGATTTTCTTAAGAGTTATATTCACTTTAAATTTCATCACATTTTCTGAAGACTTATATTTACTTCAATTTTCAGCAGATTTTCTGAAGACTTATATTCATATCAATTTTAACCAAATTTTATGACGACTTATATGCACTTCAATTTCATGATTTTACGAATTGTATATTCTAAATTTATCGATTATCTTAAGATTTATTTCACTTCAATATTCACGGTTTTCGAGACTTATATTCAATTCAATTTCATAGTTTTGAAGACTTATATTTACTTCAATTTTCAGCAGATTTTCTGAAGACTTATATTCATATCAATTTTAACCAAATTTTATGACGACTTATATGCACTTCAAATTTCATCAGATTTTTAAAATTTATATTTCCTTCAAATTTCATGATTTTACGAAGACTTATATTCACTTCAAATTTCATCAGTTATCTTAAGATTTATATTCACTTCAAATTTCATCAGTTTTTGAAGACTTATATTCACTTCAAATTTCATCAGTTATCTTAAGATTTATATTCACTTCAAATTTCATCGATTATCTTAAGATTTATATTCACTTCAATTTTCATAAGATTTTTTGGAGACTTATGTTCACTTCAAACTTCATCTGATTTTCAGAAGAATTATATTTACTTCAAATTTCATCCGGTTATCTTAAGATTTATGTTCACTTCAATTTTAGCATATTTTCTAAATACTTATATTCACTTCAAATTTCCTCAGATTTTCTTAAGGCTTATATTCACTTCATATTTCATTAGATTTTCTGAATAGTTATATTCACTTCAAAGTTATCAGATTATCTTAAGAATTATATTCACTTCAAATTTCATCAGATTTTCGGAAGACATATATTCATTTCAATTTTCACTAGATTTTCTGAAGACTTATATTCATATCAATTTAAACAGATTTTCTGAAGACTTATATTCACTTCAAATTTCATTAGATTTTCTAAAGACTTATATTCACTTCAAATTTCATCAGATTTTCTGAATAGTTATATTCACTTCAAAGTTATCAGATTATCTTAAGAATTATATTCACTTCAAATTTCATCAGATTTTCTGAAGACTTATATTCATATCAATTTTAACCAACTTTTATGAAGACTTATATTCACTTCAAATTTCATCAGATTTTTTTTTAAATTCATATTTCCTTCAAATTTCATCGGATTTTCTGAAGACTTATATTCACTTCAAATTTCATCAGATTATCTTAAGATTTAGATTCACTTCAAATTTCATCATATTTTCTGAAGACTTATTTTTACTTCAAATTTCATCAGATTATCTTAAGATTTATATGTTCACTTACAATTTCATCAGAATATCTTAAGATATATGTTCACTTTAATTTTCATAAGATTTTTTGAAGACTTATATTCACTTCAAACTTCATCAGATTTTCTGAAGACTTATATTCACTTCAAATTTCATGATTATCTTAAGATTTATATTCACTTCAATTTTCATCGATTTTCGAGACTTATATTCATTCAAATTTCTCAGATTTTGAAGTTATATTCTTCAAATTTCATCGATTTTTACGAATAGTTATATTCACTTCAAAGTTATCAGATCATCTTAAGATTTATGTTCACTTAAATTTTCACCATATTTTCTGAAGACTTATATTCAAGTAAAATTTCATTAGATTTTCTGAAGAGTTATATTCACTTCAATTTTCAGTAGATTTTCAGAAGACTTATATTCATATCAATTTTAACCAACTTTTATGAAGACTTATATTCACTTCAAATTTTATCAGATTTTTTTTTAAATTTATATTTCCTTCAACTTTCATCGGAATTTTTGAAGACTTATATTCACTTCAAATTTCATCAGATTATGTTATGATTTAGATTCACTTCAAATTTCATGATTCACGAAGACTTATATTCCTTCATTTCATGGATTATCTTAAGATTTATGTTCACTTCAATTTCATCAGAATATCTTAAAGATATATATGTTCACTTCAATTTCATAAGATTTTTTGAAGACTTATATTCACTTCAAACTTCATCGATTTTTCACGAAGACTTATATTCACTTCAAATTTCATCGATTATCTTAAGATTTATTTCACTTCAATTTCACCAGATTTTACGAACTTATATTCATTCAAATTTCATCTGATTTTTTGAAGACTTATATTCACTTCAAATTTCATCAGCTTTTCTGAATAGTTATATTCACTTCAAATTTATCAGATTATCTTAAGATTTATGTTCACTTAAAATTTTACCAGATTTTTTGAAGACTTATTTTCTCTTCAAACTTCATCAGATATTCTGAAGACTTATATTCACTTCAAATTTCATCAAATTATCTTTAGATTTATGTTCACTTCAATTTTCACTAGATTTTCCGAAGACTTATATTCACTTCAAATTTCATCTGATTTTCTAAGGACTTATATTCACTTCAAATTTCATCAAATAATCTTAAGATGTATGTTCACTTCAATTTTCATAAGATTTTTTGAAGACTTATATTCCTTCAATACGCCAGTTTTCTAAAGACTTATTGTAAATATCGAGTGCGCCTAAGAAATTGAATTAGGTGTTTAAAAGATTATATGTTATATAAGAATACTTGTATAATTTTTTACGGTTTTGAGTATATGAAGTTTTTACAAGTGTTTTCTTTTTTTGGTTATGGTGTGATGAATGAAATAGCGATAAGAACACAAGGATAAACTTTGGTTCCCCTCACGGATCGAGGTATAGATCCTTACAACATGCAAGAGATTTCACTATCTAACCTATAGGGAGACAAAAGGCTCTTAAAACCTTTAAGGTCTAACAACACTATGTGCAAGAAGAATAGTCGTCTTCAATGCACAACTTACTTCCAACAATCCTGGACAGCAAGAATACAACAAGTATGTTTGAATTTTTACAAGAGATTTTGAGTTTGTAAGATTGTAGAACAATATCACTTTGAGTGATTTATCAATGTACTTGACCTTCCCTTCCAATAACAATAATTCACAATGACTTATATATATAGATTGCTTAATATTTTTTGGTTTATGTTATGTGAAAGTATGCAGAAAATCTAGTATGAAAGTATGAACACTTGAATGTGAATATTTGAAATTTGAATGAATTTTAATTGGAAGAGGTGAGAAATGAATTTGAAATTTTTAGTATTTATATGTTCATGGCACCTTTTAAAAATATAATAAGTCTCTTCATTTTAATCATGAACAAGTGCCAAGATTAGAGACAAAGTTTTAGTGAAAGGGTGCATGAAATGGTGCATGCATTGTAACACCCCAATTCTACCCCGCGTAATTATATAATAAAATCAGAGTTTCAAAATTCCATTCAACAAAATTGAGGCATTACATCTTCGCATTTCCAACAATTAGCATTATGATGCACATCAAAAATCGGGTATACCGAATCATACATAATTCATCATACGTACATATGAATATTCACAGCATAACGGATATGTTAACAAAATATACATAACATCATGTTGTCAATAATACATAAGGCTATAACATAATAAGATAGTATATACAAACTATCCTATCAAAATAATGACGTCGCCCAAATCCCGAGTGTTACTACGACCAGAAGCGAGCAGCGCAAAATAAAGTGACTGAGCTAATCCTCATCTCGGGATCACCTGCACGTTACCAATATAGGTAGCAATGAAACAAAATAAAGGGGTGAGATAATTCAAAACATATAATTAAAAGCAATGATGGAATATATAGATAGTTGGAATTATGATTGATATAAGTTAAATAAAGTATGTCAACATATATTTAAACTTGCATACTTTAAATTAGCATTTGGTGTATAAGTTAGCACATTAACTTCATCACATAATCATTATATTCACATCAACACAAAAACATATAGTGCAATTCAATTATTATTCATCAATTAAGAACTCAATGATAAACAACTTTCAGAACATAAACATAACCGACTCCAAAATAAACATGATTGTCCATGAGACACGACTATGTCATGTGTACCCATCGCTTTATGTAATTAAGGACACTTGGCATAAAAGCTAACTTAACTCGGCATAAAATGCCATCATCGCAGCATAAAGCCCTCTTAAAGATGAAATGTATGACTCAATAAATAAAGACCACACAACATATCATCATTGCTCATCACAGCGATATAAAGTCTACTTATATATTTATTCACATCACATAAACATGTCATCGCATCGCATAAACAATAAATATTCACAATTATATACATCGTCGCAAACATCATCGTCATTAATCCGTCAATTTCCAAAAGCGGAATAGTAAAAACATCAATAATCGTAAAAGCCATTCTTATATACCGCATAATTATAAACATCAACTAAAATCGGTTGGTCATATATGCCTTAAAATGACTAAAACACAATCAAGGTCAATTTCATGAGATTTAGCCTACGGGTCATTTTAACTAAAACTCACAATTTCAAAACTAACTTCACCACTACGTTTCTACGTCAAACCTAGCTAGCACGTCAATTTTCATTGAATTTAAGACAACCACTTGAATTTAATCAATCGAACATATTCGGTTCTAAATTTAATCGGGTATCTTATCCCCTAATTATATTTTATACTTACCAAGGGTTTCTAGGTGGAATTAGGGATTTAGAAAGAAACAGAATGTATTTTGCAAGTAAATTATGCAGGAAGAATTTCATGGTGATAAGAAATAAAAAATTGCAAATTCTGAAAAAACTAAGAAAAACACAATTCCGTTTTCCTCATTCCCTAAAGCCAGGGACGCACGTCCCCTATCTCTTCATTTCTTGGAGGCGGCTGCCTCATGGGGGAGGACGGTCGCCACACTTAGGGAGGTGGGTGCCTCCTCCTCCTAGCCCATTGCATGCGTTTTGTTTTTTTCTCATACCTGTATATTTTCTTATTTACAGTTTTCCATTTTCATATTTGTTTTACTGTATATCTTCTTCCTATTTCCATTAACATTTCTATTTCTATTTCCCTACATTCTATACCACCATAATAACAACAATACTTATAATTTCTACACCAAATTCAAATCTTCTAAACCCAACAACAATCACCCAACACAACTCTACAAAACCATCTATCAATTTTTCTCCCAATTCAAACTAAATCCATCAAACCCTAACTAAATGAAATGGAAATCAAACCCCTTACCTAGCAAGCTTTAGGTATTCTTGATGATTCTTCAAGCCAAGCTTTGCTCTTCTTCTTGCTCTCTTCTTCTTCCTCAACCCAAGCCCTAACTTTTTCTCCAACTTCTCAACTTTTGTGTTTTTGGTGTTATGTTTGGAAAATGGTGGAGGAAATGGTTTTATATAACATGTCTTACTAGCCAACTTTGGTAAATTGCTCACATACCCCTCATCTATTCTTAATACACTAAATATAACATCTAATTATATTATTAACTTAATTTGTTAATTTAATTCCGGGAAATTAAATATCGGTCCGAATAATATTTTACCAAACCAAACAAAACGTCGCTAAATATATTAATAGATATACCGATTAATATAATTATTTTCGTCGCTAAAACAATTGTCAAACGATAATTCAAAAATATTAATATAATATAATATTAAATAAAACGGGTGTTACATGCATGAATTCTAGTTTTTCAAAAACGTGCAGGCTGCAATCGATTGCACCTTTATGCAAATCGATTGCACGGGCTCTAACAGAATCATTTTTCAAAAACTTTAAGTGAGAAATCTATTGCACCATTGTACAAATCGATTGCACTTAGTGAAAAAGTGAAAAAAATTTCAGCATGCAATCGATTGCACCATTGTGCAAATCAATTGCGCCATCAAACATAAGCATTTTTAAGTTTTCATTCGATGTAAATGATTACGCTTTATGCGTCGATTGCACGATAAGAAAAATGCACTTTTGATTTGGAAACTTAGTGAGTGAAATGTGTCATGCCAATCATGTTAGGAACTTTGAGCATCTAAAACTTAAGTATTTGTGA